>CAUZXS010005376.1:17500-25000 GCA_963585895.1 Sepioteuthis lessoniana | reverse complement strand
ATATATATATATATATATATATATATGTGTGTGTGTGTGTGTGTGTGTGTGTAATTTCTCAATACGACAGGAATG
The DNA here is from genome assembly GCA_963585895.1 of Sepioteuthis lessoniana. Classification (NCBI taxonomy): domain Eukaryota; kingdom Metazoa; phylum Mollusca; class Cephalopoda; order Myopsida; family Loliginidae; genus Sepioteuthis; species Sepioteuthis lessoniana. The sequence continues at coordinate 24,925 of CAUZXS010005376.1, read as the reverse complement.
CAGCACAAGAGCAAATATTAATCGGAGTTTGTCAAGATTGAATTTTGAGTTTTTCGTCTTATATATATATATATATATATATATATATATATATATATATATATATAATTTTGTTAACTGCCTGATGATTGTTGTTTTGTAGAAAACTGCATGAAACCCAGGGTTCGCAGTCTAAATTCCATGGAATTAAATATATAAATCTAATATATATTTATTCATTATTATTATATAATAGCATTATCCTAGATATTGAGCACTCTCCATATTATATTGCACTTGGTTAGACACAAACCCACAAAGTGATTTAGTGACAACCACCACTGTTATAACATATATATATATATATATATATATGTATATATATATGTATATATAGTGGAACGATAAATTTGTCACCCTAGAAAAGACGATATAATTCAATTTCCGTCAATGAAAATCGGTTTTCCTTTTTTTGTTGCAGACCATCTACTAGTTGTCCAGTTGTTTACAAATCTTAAGAGCGATAGGAGCCTTCTATCATGTCTGAAAGGGACACAATGTTCAACGAGCAAGATCGGAGATGGGCTGCTGTACTAATCCTACTCTCTACTGATCAAAGTTATGAAAACAGGGCCATTGCCAGCACCCTCAAAATGCAAATATGGATTGTTACGAATAACAGGGACATGCCCAGGGTGATGAAAACAAAGTTTCCTCGAACGGTTATGATTTTTTGTGTGGTTTCAAGTGAGGGCCGTATCATGCCACCTCACAACTTCGAAGTCGGCTTGAAAGTTAACGCCAAAGTGTGCCTGGATGTGCTGAAGAGTGTGGTGATCCCATGGTGCAATCAGGTGGCCGCTGGCAGACCCTTGGTGTTGCAGTAGAACTCGGCGCCGGCCCACAAGTACAAAGAGACCCAGGTTTGGCTTCAGAAGGAGTGCTACGACTTTGTACCCTTCTCTCACAGCCCCCTCCTCCCCCGACCTGAACCTCGTTTGATCATACGTCGAGAAAATCACCAACATGACCTCCCACAACACCATAGCCATCCTGATCGCAGCCACCCACCGAGTATTCGCCAAACTCCCGTCGGTGCTTGTGGAAAAGGCATGCTCCCAGTTCCGGATCCGTATCGAGGCAGTGATTGAGGCTGAAAGTGGCTACATGGAATAAATGTCAGCTCTACTACATAATAAAGTTACCTAAATTAAAATAAAACTGTAGTGTTTTCTTTAGGAAGACAATTTTATCGTTCCACTCTCTCTCTCTCTCTCTCTCTCTCTCTATATATATATATATATCTATATATATATATATATATATATATATATATATATATATATATATACCCTTTTACTTCTAGTTGCAGGTGTTCAATTAAGTACAAATATGTTTAGATAATAATATCCTGGCATCTTTAATTTCGAAATTTACTTTGCAGAAAATATTTTCGATGATGTACTTATTTATAAGCCGTACTGTATATTAGTTGTTAAATTAAATATTTGAACCTTTCTGGACAGGGGAGAAAAGTTATTGCGTTACACATAACCTTTTCTTGTTTTTGTTTACGACGTGACATTTGATTAAATATTATAGGGTGTTGTTATTCATTTTAAATTTCAACAATTTTTCATAGTTTTAATTTGAAAGCATGGTTTACATACACGGGTTAATAATATCAATATAAACATAGAGATCATTATTAATCAACATGTCAAGGAAATGTTTGAATATTTTTCGAGGCAAAGCTGAAAAGGTCTTGGTGATACCAATAAGGGAATGATATATTTTGTTTTATTATTAGGAAGGATGAAAGAAATTTGAGTTATGATGCGTCAAGCTCGTTCAAATTCAAGGTGAACATTTTGAATGAATATATATTTCATGGCTCCGGGTTATTCTATTTTTGATCAAGCCGAGAACTTATTAGCGCGCACTTGTAAATACGGTTTTCCTTCTTGCTATGATGGTTGTATATTTGTCGTTTTTATCAGCTATTGGTGTTTGAGCAAGGTAAAAGACACAAAATTGCGTGATTTTTTTAAGATAGCAGATATTTGCATAGTTGAAGGATTTGCACAACATGATCATGCTAACTGAATTTTTTTTACATATATTTAGACTGTCGTCCTACTATTAACTTTATAAATATTAATTATCATTTTACAGAGTGAGAAAGAAAAATTAGGACTATTCTAGTAAACGACTCTGTTATAAAACAAGATTAATTTTGGCTAAAAAAAAAAAAAAGAAAAATGAGAAGATTGACACAAAACAGTAAATGTACTCAATTTGGCCTCAGTTTTTCAATTATTGTATCAACATGCCTTCGAAACGATTTGCATGCCTTCAGAATTAATTCTTCAGATATTTTATTCAATTCCTCCCCAATCGCAGTCTTAAGCGAACCAATATTTGGATTGGAAGTCGCATTTGTTTGTTTTTTTCTAAAACACCCCATATAACGTAATCAAGGTCTGGGTTTGATGGGGGTTATAAAAAAAATCCAATTATTTCAGAATTTTTTTGGCTTCATGCAAATAATAGATTCTTTGCTGCTTTTTCTTACTCACTCATATTAGGCTGAATTTTAATGAAAAACTGCTTGAAAATTTAGCTTTATCATGATTTTTTTTCAAAAAGTGAACTGATCATACTAAAAAGAGTTTTTAAAATTATTCCACATTTCATTTCCTCACCGTGTATAGTGTATATACCTGTATATAAGATGCCGATTTAGAATTAAAGTAGTTTTATGCCAATGTACCAGAGGGTCCCATTCACTGGAGTGGATTCCTGAAGATTGAAATCGATAGTACCAGAAATTCTTTCGTAAAAAATTGAATCTTATATATCGATGGAAAAAGTGATGATATGCCATAAAACACCGACGAACAAACGGATCATTGGAAAAACTAGAATAGATTATTTAAATCAGATTAGAACATCTGACTTTCTTTTTAATCACTGATCAGTTTACCAACAATTACTCAGTTTGTTGAAAATGCATATCTCCTGTTCTCAAAGTTAAAAATATTTATACCCTGTTACCAAATGTCATACGAAAACATGATTTCCATGTGAAAAATATCTGAAAATTTTATCTAGAAAAAAGACAGTCAGAAGTCAGTCTTTTGAATGAAGTATTCTTTCCAAAATCATTTTCTTCTTCTCATGGATGGGATAGCTACATGTGTTGAAATAAATTTTGAAATATGTTCGCCATATATTTTAGTAGTTGTTGTCTTATAGTGTATCGACTGTAGAATATGTTTTGCGGTATTTCACAAGCTTATTTACAATGAAAAAAGAGATGACAGAATTTAATCACAATTTACACTCCCAGATCTTTTTACTGCGAAGTATATGAGTATTCAATCCTCTAAAATTACAGTTCATTTAGAAATAATCTATTTATAATCGACAGAAGTACGTCATAATTACTTTATAAAAAGTTTCCACCACAAATAACCAGTAAGAATTTTAATATTTCAACGACGGAATGTTCAAACTTAATAAAATTAGTTATTTAACAGCAAACATTATTTATTCCATTCAGTACATTAGTATTTGGAAACATAAAACATCCGTTTAGCAGCTGATTATCAGTAAAGGAAAGAACTCTAGAGAAATGTTAGACCACTTTCCTTAATATATTTTCTAAAAAATTTCTCATGTTGTAAGAATTTACCCAACCTCTCGGTCATTGGCAGAAAATAATACCAGATCAATATTTTTAAGCGGGTCTAATTATTTTTTTCTTTCAGGCTGATTAACTAACAATTACTAAAGAATCCAGTCAACATAACCGTTTACTAATATCTGGATTCAAGGCTTTTCCAAGTACATTAGCGTGAAGTGAAATCCAGAGAGCTTTGTCCATGATTAGAACTTGGTCTCCAATTCAATTTATGATGTTGTGTGCTTTTCAATCGAAATACTGAATTAATATCACATATATTTTGTGGTACTGATAGGAGGATATTAACTTGGTCATTCATAAAAATAATCATTTTTCTTTTTATTCACCATTTACTTTCACGAGCCGTGAACAATTTTAGACTTTCTAAGTAAAATTATTTTAGGTTCTCAGAAAAAACTGGGAATAGAATGTGTACAATGGTGATTCACTTGACAAGAGGGATCACAAAAAAAAAAAGGCAAAATAAATTTTCTTTTCAGAATTTTTTTCCATAGATGTATATGACGTATTGCTTAGAATTGGTTTATTGCAATAATTATTTTAATTTCGCAGAAATATTTTTGTGGCTATTCAAAATTAAGGCAAATCAAAAAGACTTCCCAAGAATTAAACATATGTTTCTCATGAAATTTTGGTGGCTGAGAAGTGCAAACCATGAAAAATCTCTTGAAAAATGTCTGATTTGTACGGATGATATTGTTTAAGTAAAACATTTTAAAAAATAAACGTTTACAAATGAGCTAAACAAATATTTGTAAAAACGAGCCTGAGTCGAAAAGACAATTAATTCACGACCGAGAATCAACCTGACACACTAGGAAAGAAAAAGTTTAGTGTGCAGTGATCAGTAATGTGGGTTTTCTGGGAGATGAAAGGACCTATCACATGATTTACTTAAAAAAGTTCAAGTAAAAACAGTGCTTTCTATAGCTAACCCCAAAAAGAAGATTCAACTTAGTATTTGAATGTCCCTCGGATATTGAAATATCTCTGTTTCTTCTCAAACACTGAAATCTTTGCCATCAATTAGTCAGATTGCTAAAAATGCTCATCTGAATGTACAAATATAAAAAATGAATCTTATCTATTTCCTACAAAAATCAATCAAATCATTGAGATTATGACATTCTTTACAATGATATTTTACTGCCTTGCAGTGAAGATTGCAAAATATACGCAGTAATGTTTGGCGTATAGTACTGTGGCCGTTGGTATATTATTTTGCATTTCTGGTAGAATCTATTTCAGAGAATTTGAATGAAGAAATGTTATTTTCAAGAGGAAAAAAGCAAACTGAATATAATGAGAATTTTCCACATATTACATTTCTGTTTCCGGGTTTAATGTCTATAATAATCAATATTCAACGACATCAATGACAAGCATTACGATTAGAAAATACATTCCAAAAATGGATATATAAGCAGTCAGAAAATCTGATAAAAATAGGACCAGAGTGAATCCCCGTTGCGTAGTTGTTTACTTGCTGACTGTGACAACGTGTAAGCGAGTTCGAACTCTAGTCACGCTGTTATGTTTACTTTCAGACTAATTCCCTTGGCAAACGTATGAAACCCTTTACCCATGCAGCTATGAATTAAACAGTACTACTGCTATTCTCGTACAAGGATGATTTGGGCATTAAATAACCCAGAAAGTTTGATACACTTTCAAACAAAGAAAACAAGCTAAGAGTAGGACCTAGAAAAAGCCCAGAAAACGTTCAGATATTTAATACCTATTTAAAAATTTGGCCTCATAGACCAATTTGTTTGTGTAGTGAGCTCTGTTGTCAGTTGATCCCAATACAGTACTGACATGCTTTACGCAAAGAATATGTTATGACGTATCTTAAGTATCGTAAGAGCTTGTCTTGACAGAAACCTATAGAAATCCTCGAGCTAAAATGCAAAAAGTCCTTTATTTGATTTTCTTTGGGCTGTGTACTATTTTTTTCTTGTTAATTGTAAACATTTAAATTATTCCTGCTGAGTTTAGCAGTGCTACTATGTCGATAGAGTCGATTCTTTCTCTGATCTTTAGTAACTTTATCTCTTTCATATATTTTTGAGAGTGTTCCAGAGGATCCAGCTGTGATTGGTTTTACCATCGCCTTCATGTTCCCCAACTTTTTCTACTTTCGGGCAAGATTCAGTATCTGTTCGGTTTTTGCTTTCTTTTATTTTCTCTGTGTGGTCTGCTGGAATGAATAACGTCACTAGTTTCCAAGTTCTTTTCTTCTTAATTAAAACGTGACTTGTCTTTAGTCCAGGATTTGATGATCCGTTTCTACCACAAACATCAGAGAATTGCGTGCGTCTCATTTTCTTGGACAAATTCTGGTTTTTACATATACGATTTGTTAAAATGATCAAATTTTAGTCTCATTCACAATTCTTTAAAATCGCCTTCTCCAACTTGTCATATTTGTTTCTGTATTCCTTTTGTGCTTAATCGCAGCATTCACTTGCAATGTGAATATCTGTCGGTACATATCCTATAAAAGCAAATATTTTTCATATGATCAATTTCAGTTTTACCATAGTTACATAATGACGGTATTTTTGATACTATAAATATCATTTCACTTTTTCTTTTTTGGTTTTTCTTTCGTAGCCATGACCAGGACATATCACGTGCAATTTCTTAAGTTAGTTGCTTAAGCATTCATATAGACATTTGTTATCTCATTTTTCCTAGTTTTTAAAATAGTTTACACATTATCCTTAAGTTTTTTTTATCATTGTTTTTACAGGATACAATATTTGTCCATCTTTTTTTGTGGGGGATATATTTTTCAAATCTCTGAGTGGTTGTATAAATTCAGCCATCAATGCTAGAAACTCCACTTTTTCATTTTGTTCTTGTCATATAGAATCGCTTTGTGTCTTCTCTCGGGTGTAACACACTGCACAGGCATCAGTTTCATTCAAATATGCTCCATATTTTAAGCTCCTCTCTACCCCAGTTTTACAAGGGTCCAGATGAAGGTGGTAAACTTTCCCGGTACTTATTCCGTTAATCATATTTCATCTGCTGATTTTGGATTCTAGAAGTATTTTTGTTTTTCTGACGTTCGACATTCTTAATTTTTATTTCATTTCCGTTTGCTTGATGGTGTCTGCTTCTAATTTAGCGACGTATTTGAATTTTTCTTTTTCTATCTTTTTTTGCAAAGTGCATACAGGCGGATTAATTCAGTGAAAAATACTTCTATCTACATGAGTCTCTGCCATCGCTATGTAAAATAGAAATATCTTACTACCACATTAGATGTACATCCAGTAAATCGAAAGAACTCGTCAGCTGGATGGGCTGAAATGCAGTATTAAAACTAAAACCTGGAATATCATTTAGAGTATTTATCCAAACACTCCACCACGGACAGGATGAGACATAAGTTCACTTTTTTCAGTGAAGATGAGCTGGTTTGAATTCAGAATTTTCCTTTTCCCCGGCAGGTTGCCTAAAGAACCCAGTCTGCTTAATTATTTACCCATAACTAGGTGTGAAACAGATAGATGTATGCTTTTAGCAAGGGAATTACTACAACGGGACACGCCAACTGCCGCGTCCAGGATTTAAAATTGGTACGTTTTGGTTTCTTTTTAAATGGCATATTAGTCTTCGTACATTATTTATTGCTAAATCAATCCTTCTAAAAGAACAGTAGAGTGATAATTCAACCCATAGCTGTGGGGATAAAAGGGGTGATAACTTTTCCAATCGTATAATTC
>CAUZXS010005376.1:0-12500 GCA_963585895.1 Sepioteuthis lessoniana | reverse complement strand
TACAGCTCGGTAGGAATAATAATTAATTTCGAAAATCAAAGACACGGTAGCAATAGATAGATAGATAGATTTGAGAAAGATGATTATTGAACATAAGATAAGTATTGATGCCTAGCTAGCTTGAGGAGTTGGAACAATTAAAAAAATTAACGGGCGAAACTGAAGAAATAGTAATTGCAGGGAACCTTTTCACATAACTAGCGAAATTGTTTGTCATTCCCCAGTGTCACAATAATTGTAATTCTAGTTAATTTTAAATGAAACGTAATGTCTGAACTATCCAGTAAGAAATAAGTCAAGACTTAATTAAAATATAATATTCAAAACTAATGAACCAAACTTTTGTAATTTTTCTGAGGTTTTATGACTTAGAGAAATGCTTTCAGTTTATTGTTTTTTCTTTTATCTTTTTTATATATAGAGATCATTATTATTAGATTCAGAAGTGGAGTGCACTCTTTTAATCGGTATTTCAACGAGGCCGTGCAATACTGTACTTGATGGTTTAGAAGGCCTTAAGGCCATTGGTTCCCCACCATAGGTATAAGACTATTCCTGCTACCAAAGGATTGGAATCAACATGAATTCTAAGGAGGGAAAGCAGGAAATTAAGAAAATTGCTCTCACTTGTGCCCCATTGGCAGACATTAAATAAGAATGTTGATGTAACTGGGTGGGGGGATTGTAAATGCATAATTCCATTGCATCACCATAATAGAAAAATCGTAAAATGTAGCAAACCAAGAGAACTTCCGTTTGGTAGCTAAACAAGGAATTTTATGATCCGAGAAATATTACCGGACGCAGGCTGTCTGAACACGCCACAAACATACATATCAAACACTAAAACAAATAGGTAAGTAAAATAATCCGAACAAAACTAGCAGATACCGGGAATGGCACAGGAGGTCTAAGGCAGTTTTGAAAGATATGAAGGAAAGGAAAATAATATATCTTCTCGTTTGTAGATGCGAGAATTAGAAGTACTGTCTCCACTTCTGGACTAAGTGTTGCAGATATCCTCACACTGATTAGTAGATTCATATCATATATGTTTATTTTACTCAGCAATACATATTTATTTTTTCAGCATAATCCCAAAAATGATACAGAGGATAAAATAATAATTCCGTAAATAGCAGCGTAGAAGTCAAACTTTTAAACCTATAAACATCAGTACAAATCTTGGGAATCAATCAAATATTTAACACTGAGGGGTAGCATTTGGGATTTTAGCTGTGTCAAATAAGTCGACCCCTAGTTTTGTATAAATTTATTCAGGTTTAAATGTACGTTTTGTATGCGGCAGTTTACAGCAAGTAAAACGTTTAAAGGAAGCAAGAGATTGGATAAGAAATCTTTTTTTGGATGAATCAGGTGATTATGAATTGATTTGAAGTCCCTTTATATTCAATATTTCTGAAAGAAAGATTGCAGAAAGTATTTGCATTTTCTGAGGAAATTGAATGAAGAAAAATCTATCGAAAGTAACTGCCACAACGTAAACAACGCCAAAAATGCTATGATTTAATTTATAATCAACACAGACAATAAAAATTGATGGGTTTGATGGAGTAATGAAAAATGGTTAAGAATTATATTTCGTAAATTATTATTTGTTGAATTTACATATCAGAATTTATTTTCTTGTAAAAAGGACGGGGGTCTGTGGCGTTTTGCAAGACTGCGACATGGTAGTAAGCACTCTCGAACGTTCAAATTCGAAATTAAACCTTTAGGAAAGGTGGATATGAGAACTCCCATTACCACCTGCACTGGGTTAAATCGTACCATTATCATTTTTCTACAATGATATCTTTTACATTAGATCAAGCACAAAGGTTGATATGCCTTTAAAGAAAGAAACTAAACCGATTAATAAAAACGATGTGTAAATTCAGTTGGTTAAATAAAGCTTACTCCTGGTTTATAAACAAATTTTGAACTATTAATTATTTAATAAACCTACAATAAATCGAATATATCAATACATTCAATTCAGGGAGAAACATTATATATCGAAAACCTCCGATCACCATTTAAGTAAGAGTTACATTTCCGTCTACGCCAATATTGATTCATTCCTCTCTGTATGTGCGTGTATATATATATATATATATATATATATATATATATATATATATATATATATATATATATATATATATATATATATATATATATATATATATATATAAGGAGCACTGAAACATTTCTAAAAGTCAACCAGATATCAGAATTGTTACACACCTTCTGTGGCCTAGCCTACGCAGGAATTAAGACATAAATCTGAATGTTTTGTAATGGTTCGTCTCTCCGTAATTGAGGCTTACAACTTATTGAAAGACACTTGTAGTTAAATATAAAATTCTGGAATACCCTATTATCTTTATTTAATATATTTTTAAGATAATTTTCTAAAATCTTTTAAAATTAGCAAACATTTCCTTTGTTCACCTGATGCTTATATTGCTTGTTTATTGTAGTCGGTTTTTACTTCCTATTTTCTTTAATTTTACTATCATAACAAAACAGAAAAGTTGTGAATTAGAGTAACTTGAGGTTTTAATATATCACTCTTAATTACTTTATTTTCTCTTGATTGGGGGAGGAGCAACTGGGTTGTGCACAGAGCCAGAGTTGTTATTTCCTTAATAACCTTGCCTTCATTTCTTATAAACTAAGCCTGAAATATTAAGATACCCCCGCCCGAAATCTGATTGTTACTCAGTAATAATAATAATAGTATATATATATATATATATATATATTGTCATCTACAGACAGACTGTTTCGTTGTATCACATCTCTTCAGTGTGGCTAGACACCTCGGATGCTTGAAGCTGGGATCGAAACCCGCCCAAAGTCACGTTACATTCAGTATCATACCGCTCAGCCAACAAGCGAACCACATCAGCTCGTGAACTATAAGGTATTATGTAGTCGCTTTCGTTTGTTTTCATTTTTGCCTTACTGGATACCAGAGTGCTCAATTCATTCTAAGAGCTTTGCATTATGCGAGTGGCAACCGTAAATTCCTTCGCCAGAGGGCTCAACCCCTGTGGGGGAGCGTATATATATATATATAAATATATATATATAGTTAGTGTGTTTACGCATTTATGGAAAGGAAGCTGACATTGAGTGTGTCAACAAAACAATTATGAGGATAGTAATCTGAAACATACACGGAATGGAACGGTATTCGTCAGTAGTTCTTATGCCAAACTGTAAAAAACATAACTTCCATAATCGGCTCTTTTATCATTCCTAAAAAATAGGATTTCTATGCCCTTGCTTGGTAGTTAATTGGTTGTTGGTACAAACTTTTAGCTCTCCGGTTATTGTATGGTGATGCCAGGTTAACAATTATGGTCTCCAATTATTGAATATGTAAATTCACTAGTATATCAAACCCATGTAATCATATCAGAATTAGTCACAATGCTAATCGTTCTAATTGAGGTCACATTAATTTTAGATTAAATAAACCTTTCATACTAAATTGGAATACCAATATTTTACTGATTGTATTCATTTGGTACACCTGCAACGAAAAAGCTGTGATGCAAGGTGTTTTTAAATAGATTAGCAGTAGTTTGAATCCATTTTTATTTCTCCAAGTCAGGTACGCTTACCAAGGTTTAATAAATATATTTTCATATTATTCTTCAATAGTAGGAGGGAAATGATAATTTTCTTCATTGGGGAAACGTGAAGGACAGAGTTTGTGTAGCGCCACAAAACAAAAGTCGGGATAATCTGCTGGAACTTATGGGAAAATAACTGATCTCCACACTAAAAAAGGTTTATTTTTGTGCGAAAAATAAGCTCGGGAAGTTGTAAATTTTCTCTCATTACTTTTGAAGTTTAAAAAAAAATCAGTGTTATGTGTTAGATTTAAAATTCCTTTGAGACTTCCTGAAGGTAATATTCTAATTTCCGTAAAAGATTTGAATGATCAAAAACCCAAATAATTTAAGATATCATTTCCCTCTTAGATTGTTAACAATACATCTTTAACCAATCAAAATTAAAGAAAAAATCAACTTTTTAAAATCTAATTTTGAGCCTACCTCAACTTTTTAAATAAGCGAAGAAATAAATTTATTTTCAGTAGGTTCCGGCGATTTATTCTTTTACCTACTCAAAAAAATAAACCTTTTGGTTTATTTCTTTTGGAAGAAAATATAACATTCTTTTCCTTTAAGATCTCCTTTCGTTTCAACATCGTTTAATTATCTTAAATAAGTTTCAACATCGCCTTATTATCTTAAATTGAAGAAATATTTCAATTGTGTTAAATAATAACTTTTTCTGGGGTATCAACGTGAAGTTTAACATAAGCAGCTTCGTCCAGGATTTAAACCTGGATGGTCGATTACAGTTCTTACGACGATAACCGTTATGCTTAGAAAGACAGTGCATAGATTGTGGAAAGATTTATGCAGTAAAATAAAATAAAAAAGTAACTCGCTAAATTAAATTACAAAGATAGAAGAGACTTATTTTTACAAATTGTTTGATTTTTTTTCGGATACATGTATTTTAATAAAGTTTATCTAAGGCATATATAAAGACATGATTGTAGGATAAATACTTAACATCTAGTTTCTTGTTGAAAATCGTTAATATTAAAAAAATTTTCAAAGGTGGTCATGTCAGAAAATATCGTTGCGAGAAATCTTAATTGAAAACCTGTAATAATAAATCGGGAAATCTTCCAATCAGTAGCTTTGTCATGATTTATGTATGATTAGATGGAACGACACAAAGTTGCTACGTATTGTTTTAAACTAATCCTAGAGACAGTACACCACCAAATAGCAGCTGTTTGGCTGCTAACTCTCATCGCATAAAACATCCAAGTAAGACAAACAATATATGCTTGAGACTACGAGTGAAGTAAGGACGAACATAAAAGCCATATTCTCCAATGGCCATCGGTACAGGAATACACCAGTGTTGGCCAACCAGCCAAAACTTACACTCATTAGCACTGTGGAGACACTGGATGTTGTCTAGAAGACTTTCCTAGTATAAGGATCTACAGGGACGTATATCGAGAAAGAAGCTCGTAAATCCGTGCTCTCGGCACGCCTTGAGATGATGATGATGATGATGATGATGTAGACTCCTAAGATATTTGTGAAATTGCGCTTACTCTTTTGAATGATCTCAAGCGTTTTGTTATGAACTAAAAACTGAATTCACTTCTGAAAGATTCTCAAATTAATCATCATTTTAGGGCAAGAGCCTAGTTTACTTTGACTACTCTCCCACGTCGCCAGGTACTCACTTCAAGCCTACCTCACTACACCATCACTAACGCCTGGCACGTTTTAATATGTCCAAGCGTGTTTTCTGCACACAAGTGAATAACAGATATTTTTTTATGATCTCAGCTACATGTAATATAATACAATGGAGTAAGATATCCTAGTAATTAGTCTTACATGCCGTTAGAATTCAGGATAGGGCGTTTCTGAAAAGCAAACAAAACAAGAATTATATATCAGTTAGCATCTGATATCTCGAGGTTTCTTCAACAACAACAAAAAATAAATAAATAAGATGAAATGAAATAAAAAGTAGTTACGGCTGTCTGCTTTTTTCTCTCATTAGTACTTATAGCCACCCTTCGGCTTAAGGACGTAATCATTGCGATGACGGGCTATGTAGGTACGACAGGCATTAGTAAAAGTCTGTTATGGATTGCACTCTCATTCATTATCTTTTGCTCTCTATCTATCTTTCATTGTTTTGCTGCATAGATAAATAAATATAAATATATAAATAATATAAAATAAAAGCGTGTGTTTTGACAAAACATAAACTGTATCTGATTACAATGTAATTTCTGGTAGATGAATCTGTCGATTACGAAATAATAAACATTATTTTCTGCTTATCGTCAATAACAACGTTCTTATTTTCTATTTTCGATTCTCCTGGGTACATTGTTTTGTCACAAGAGAAAACCGGGTCTGCTTTGTGGAAGATGTAGTAGGGAATTTCCTGCTGTAAATAATGTATTGGTGTTCAAGCCTTGTTAAAATGATTGAAATTTAGAAAGTAAATTTTCTTGGCTAATAAAATTTGAGAAGCCATCATATCAGTTGAAGGGTGTCATAAAAGACAAAAAAAAAAAAATAAATAAATGATGCATCATAATTATAGCAAACATACTAGATTTTCTCTTTAGAAAAGTTTTTATGTATTGCCTTCGTTTATCAATAAAGTATATTTATGATGAAGACAGGGGTAGTGTCATCGTATTATCATTATTACTGAACATCTAACGAATAACATGTCAAAATGAGTGAAAGATTAGACAGGAGGAAAGCATGTAAAGAGTCATCTGACGAGACGGAGAGTATAGCAATAATATTCTCCGCCGAAATAAATTTATTATGACTTAACCGAGTTTGAGTCTCCATTAAATTGTACTATATATATATATATATATATATATATATATATATATATATATATATATATATATATATAAAACACACAGATTATCATTCAGTTTGGAAGTGGAATATATGTAATTCTGTTCTTTGAGCTCAAGAATTTTATCAGCATTGCTCTATGCTCTGACGTGTCATTTTAACTCGTTTGTATATATATATATATATATATATATATATATATATATATATATATATATGAAGTGTTTATCGGAATGAAAATGTTTGAATATGGATTTTATTGCATATAACTTTTCGCTATCTGGATAAGAATTAAAATTTGCGAAACAGTTTTGAGTTATGACATTATATATATATATATATATATATATATATAAACTAAATAAACTGGGAAGCTTGATATAGCATAAAAAAGAAGCTATATATATATATATATATATATTATATATATATATATATGGAAGAAGAAAAGTCGTACTACTATTTGACTGTTAGCTGATATCTAATAACCGTGTTCATATGTTTCTTATGGGTATTGATGATTAAGTAAACGCAATAGCGCAATTAGAGTTTTAACTTATTTTCTTCGATGACACCATTAGCCACTACGTCACAGGACACTCATATGAATGAACGAGAGAGAGAGAAAGAGAGAGAGAGAGAGAGAGAGAGAGAGAGAGAGAGAGAGTGTTGTGTGTGTGTGTGTGTGTGTGTGAATTTAACTTTACGCACACTAGCACTTAAGCATATGTACAAAACTATATTGATTAAATAAGTTTCCATACTTTTTTCGTATAGGCACTTTTATTCATAGAACACACATGAAACTCCAGTCCCCTTCGAAGTAATCTCCTCCGGCTGCAATACACTTGTTGTACTGTTCCAACAACTTCTGGAAGGTCCCATGGAAGTCCTCTTGTGTGAGCGTGTCAATGAACGTCGTCACAACCTCTTTCATCTCCTCACTTGTCTCATAACGACAAGTTTAAATCAGAATTTTCTTGCATATCGTTCTTCTAAAGTGTCCTCACGTCCAGATTGCATTTTTGAAATTCACCAGCTGTGACAATCAGGCTTTCATAGGGTGTATTCCAATTGTAGCTATTCCTTTGAACCTGAAACCATAAAAATTGGTCAGTCATCTAATAAGATGTATAGCAATAAGATACTGAATTTTCAAGAGTCTCACCAATTCTAAATGCCTGTACCAAAAAGTCTGGGAATTTATTGAAGGTACCACGTATATGTGTGAGTAGAGGTGTCGTATCTCTGTGTAAATCAGTATGTTGGTTTGTTTGTTGCTTTTTATGGAATATCCACGCTTGCTGGATAATTAATGCCAGATCCCGTTTGTAAATTATTAAATATGATTTGTAGAAATGTTTCGTGGTATCTGCTTGTATAAGCTGGATTGCACACTGTTAAATGATTTTATGTATTACTCACAAACAAAACTCTACAATGTTACAGTCATTTTAATTTCGCTGAGATTGACTGGTTAAACAGTTTGACCCATAGATGGGACCCTAAAGTTACTTTCTTTCGGGGTCAGGGTGAACATTGGATTAATGGTAAGAAGGGAGATGCAAATTCCCCATTGTTTCAGAAGTGTAGTTTCACTCCAGTAGCTGTTTCCTGTCATATCCAGGTACACTTGTTGGAGACATATCTTTGAGGCTTTTACGATATTAAATATAAATGGTCAATTGAAAAATCTTGGATACAAAAATATCATTATTTAATTGCTGGTAGGTTCTTATAGCATATCTCTACCAGCATATGAAGACTTTTCACGATTATTTTAAAAGCTTCCAGAGAAAAGCTTTATTCACAAAATAAAATTTTTCCTCCTGACTATAACCGTACGTGGGAAATAGTTACGAAAAAAAAATTTAAACTCATATTTCTATTTGTTTTATAAAATTGTTCATCTCTACCTGTTTGTCTGTCTGACTCTTCGTCTATGCGCGCTAGCAAACACACACACACACACCACACACACACCACACACACACACACACACACACACATATGTATGTATGTATGTATGTTATGTATGTGTGCGTGTATAATATATATATATATATATATGTGTGTGTGCGTGTGTGTGTGTGTGTGAGTGTGTTTGTGTGTGTGCGTGCGTGTGTGTGTGCGTGCGTGCGTGCGTGTGTGTGTGTAGGAATATAAACAGCATTCGTAGATATATTGAAAATTGTACGCATTAACCTGGATGCTTATTTACTTATGATTCAGTAATAAGCTGAACTATGAAAAGTTTCATTATCTAAGTTAAACTTCTTAATATATGTTTCTAATGAAAATCACTAGAGGATGGCAGTTTTCGTTGTTTTACGGTTATCTATCTATCTATCTATCTATCTATCTACACACACACACACACACACGCTATATATATATATATATATATATATATATATATATATATATATATATATATATATAATGTAAATATAGTAATTTTTTTTTAGTTCACCTTGTCAAGGGGCTCCTAAATGTGATAGTTCTTTTACTACTGCGCGTGTGGTAAGATACCTAATATTCGGGTAGTTTTTACAATCGCGACGAACCCACTTTCTGGCTTTTGATTGACGATGAATTTTTGTCAATAAGTCGGTCAGTAGGAAATGGTTCATGAAATCATATCAATCCAAAGAATATTAATCTGGATTTGGTATCATCTCCAAAAAATAAATGTATATTGAGCTGGTTCTGGCGATTACTTGCAGGTAACTGTTCATTTCACTAATACACACACGCGCGAACACACACGAACTAAACACACACACACACACACACACACACACACACACACACACACACAACACACACACACAAACATACATATATATATATATATATATATATATATATATTTTAAACGTTTTCAATCATATGTTTTCAATTTTTCTTTCTTATTTCATTGTTTATCCGTCCATTCGTAAGTTTTACAAGAAAAACACTGATGTTTTGAGAAGTTACCGTATGGTTGAATTTTACATTCTCGGGCCCAGTATCATTTAATATCGGTGTTTAAACTATGATATTAAAAGAAAAATGAAAGATGAATTGAGCCTTGCTGGAAAATAAAATAAACAAAAATTCATGGTATATTATATATATATATATATATATATATATATATATACCATGAATATATATAATATATATATGTGTGTGTGTGTGTGCGTGTGTGTGTGTATATTAATGGAACCCATGTGACTACTATATATATATGTGTGTGTGTGTGTGTATATATATATATATATATATATTGAGAGAGAGAGAGAGAGAGAGAGAGAGAGAGAGAGAGAGAGATTGATAGATAGGTCGATGTTTAATTTCTATTCTCTTCAAAAGAATTACTGATTTCATGTTTATATTCTCTATTTCAACCTTTCTAAATAAATATAAAACTCATTAGATTTCCATAGTTAACGACGCTATGCTTTCGATACTTGACATAGATACTGTACGCGACATTCCAGACGAAGTGGAAAGAATTACACACTGACCTCAGACATTATTCCTGACTCATTTATAAATATTACTACAATTATCCTACAAATTAATCAAATAAACGAGTATATATATATATATAATATATATATATATATATATATGCATGCATGTATGAACATACATATGTGTGTGTGCGCGTGTCTATGTTTCTGTGTGTGTTTTTGTATGTATATTTGATCTTCTGACTGTCTGCATGCGTCCCTCTCTCTACCTGACATCTCTTTCTTTCTGATTATATATATATATATATATATATATATATATATATATATATATATATATATATATAATATGTGTGTGTGTGTGTGTTTGTGTGTGTGTGTGTGTGTATAGTATATATACATGCATCTGTATATACATATATATACATATATTCAAATTTGTATTTGCGTATGTGTGTGTGTTTGTGGTTAGCTGTACATATCTATCTACCTATCTATCTACGTGTGTGTGTGTGTGTGTGTGTGTGTGTGTGTGTGTGTGTGTGTGTGTGGTGTGTGTGTGTGTGTGTGTGTGTGTGCGTGTCTATGTGTGCGTGTCTGTGCGTGTACACTTTCGTTCACGAATACGGTTGCGCCAATACAGTCCTAATTAAAAAAAAAGTTCATTCTATTTTAAAGCAATGATGCTTGAATTTATCATTTCTCGTGGTAAATTATACAATCAAATCTCATAATATTCAATATTATTCGATCACAAATTCCTCAAAAATTGACACTCAGTTGGCAGAAATGTAATGGCATAAATATATATAAGGAGTGAATTTATTTCTAAACAACCAGATATATATATAATTTTTGTCACGGAATTTGAAAGCTGTGAACATTGCTAATAAATAATGTGAAATGATATTCGTTTAATTTTTATAATACTGGATGTATCATTATACATGGAACCCATGTCACTACTAATAATTCTACCAATAATAATGTGTTATTTTTCCTTCAGTTTAATCGTCAATCTCTGTGATTTGGATAAGAGCGGAAAAACATTTTGCGTCATAATTTATTTGGAGACAAAATCATTCAAAACTGTCTAGAAATGGATGCAACCTGTGCTTATTTCCACGAATAGGCTAACATAAATAAGTCCTACATTATATTTAATCGTTAATTAATATTATCAACATGTTGTATGTAAACTATTTACGTACTAGCAAATTATGATACTGATTTGAAAAAAGAATCTTTAAATAAATAACTGGTTTCTGTTATTCGGTTATAATTTTTTATTATATTTTCTTCCTGGGGATGTAGAATTGACCGACTGCAACTCAGCAAAGAGTCAGACCCCTTACCGTGTGCTTTTTTATGATAATAAACTTGTAGTTGTCCTCCATTTTTGGAGTTTGGGGAATCTGGATAACTCCTTCATCGTCATTACTCCAAGTACTTAATTCCTCAGATTTGTCGTACGTTGTAGTATTACATTTATGGGTCAAAGAGAAACGTTCAATAATTCCCTAAGAGTTATTATTAGCCATTTGAAACCATACGCCCGAGCATAATATTTTGTATACGACCAAAATACTTGATACATAAAATTCCTTAAATTATATAGAAATATTTGACTCTATATACCTGTGAACGAAATGATAAGCACTACTTGAAAAATATATTTGTTACTAACCATTAGCTTACAAATGGCATGCACAGACATATATATAAATATAGATTATACATATATATATATATATATATATATATATATATATATATACATATATGTGTGTGTGTGTGTGTGTGTGTGTGTGTGTGTGTGTGTGTGTGTGTGTGTGTGATTTGTAAGCTAATGGCAGTAGCAGTATATATATATATATATATATATGAATAAGATTTTGAATCAAATAATTTACAAGGGTTAGTATGCCACAAAACACTAACAAACCTACGAACTAACTTTATTTCATACTTGTTTTGTTTGTAACATTTATAAAAAAGCACAAGGATTATCTTAATTGTCAAGATTTGCTGAAATGATGTAATTTGCAATGTAACGTAATCTATTTTTTGGCTTTTTAATGTCTTTGTAAAATACATTTCTTACATTGGCTAGCCCACGTGATTAACAGAGGTAAAATGAAAAATTAAGAAATAAATTAATCTGTGACTATTATAATGAAAGCAAACTATAACCCCATACACACACTCACACATACCTCTGACAATGGTGTTCTTTTGCGTTGATAATAAACTTGTAGTTGTCCTCCATTTTTGGAGTTTGGGGAATCTGAATAACTCCTTCATCGTCATGACTCCAAGTACTTAATTCCTCAGATTGGTCTTGGAAGAATATTTGCAATCTTGGAAGAATATTTGCAAAGAAAAATCTGACGCTAAAAAATTCTTTTATTTTTCCATTTTTTTGAATACGAGCTGAAACGCTATCTTAAGAATGTCGCTGCCAAGAGAGTCTATTATGTGTAGCGTGCGCGAGAACACACAAATAACCACCCTCCCATCTTACATACATATATATATATATTATATATATATATATATATATATGTGTGTGTGTGTGTGTGTG
>CAUZXS010005375.1:47500-56965 GCA_963585895.1 Sepioteuthis lessoniana | reverse complement strand
ACCAATCTAAATTAAAAAAAAAAGATATTGACATTACATTTCGAAATAAAATGTATCAATTAAGTGATGTTTAACATACCTACACAATAATCATATATATATATATATATATATATATATATATATATATATATATATATATATATATATATATATATATATATATATATATTTAAAATATCCAGTCAGTGTCCAAGGACAGTAGATGTGGATTATTCTTTACAATGAAAATATGAGGAAAATCATATAAATCTAAGCATGTAAATAGTCATCTGATGAGACGGAGAGTATAATAATATTCTCCACCGAAATAAATTTATTATGACGACTTAACCGAGTTTGAGTCTCCATCAAATTGTACTATATGTATAAATATATATATATATATTCGAATGTTATACTTTGCCATATCTCTACATTTGGTTTGGTTTGGATTCTTTCTTTAATGGCATATCACCTTTGTAGGTTATTTAATGCCAAGGCTATTCTCCTAGAAGAACAGTAGTGGTACTATCTAACGCATACCTGGGAGGATAATGGGGTTTATACCTTTCCCAAGGGTATTTGTCCAAAAGTGAACGTAATAGCGCGACTGGAGTACGAACTCGCTTACTACGATTCCGCAGCCCATCGCTTTAAATCCATACATTTGTAGGGCTCAATTTCAGAGATCGATCGTATATATATCAACGTAGAAAGGCGTGAATACAAAGTCACTGGTACTTGGTGACAGTCAATTTCTCGCCACAGTGATCATTTGTATCCTGTATATATATATATATATATATATATATATATATATATATAATATATATATAATATATATATATATTGGGATAGTCAATGATAGCACATGGTGCAACTTTTTATCGAATCATTTCACTGTGTTCATCGATCGTTCTCTGTCTTATGTACCACACACACACACACACACACACACACACACACATATATATATATATATATAATATATATATATGCTACCACGTAATTATTTACACAACGCAATGGTGAAGATAATTTAAAACGTGAACAAGCAGTAGTTGTTGACAATTACTGTGTGACAATTATTTCTAGAATTGTGCAAAACTCACTGATCGGTTTATGAATCTAGAAATAGGTTTTAAATGTATTAATCTAATTTCGAAATATTCACATAAATATATATCTATATATATACATATATACTGATGGGCTTTTTGTACACCGAGATTTTATATTTTTTAAACGTCTGAAAGTGTATACATGAGTGCCAATGTAATTAGCGAGGCTGTTATTATGTTTTGCTGTTTAATGGCATATCAACATTCTTGGGTTATATAATGCCATAATCCAGAAAAAAAAGGAAGCGGTACTATAAAACCAGATGCTGGGAGAATAAGGTGGTTCATAACTTTCACCAAGGGTATTTGTCCGAAAAGGAACGTAGTAGAAAGACTGGAGTTTGAACTCACCAACTACAATTCCACTGTCCAGTGTTTAAACCATTACACCACGAAGGGATGAACACGGATCGGAGTTTAATGACTAAGCTGATATAAGTAGACAGAAACCTGAATAAATATTGATGAGAATTGATTTAATAACCTTTCGAGATGACTGACATCTGAACATAAATACATCTATCTTATTCGTTTGATATATATAAAGAGACATATATATATATATATATATATATATGTGTGTGTGTGTGTGTGTGTGTGTGTGTGTGTGTGTGTGTGTGTGTGTGTGTGCATGTATATATATATATATATATATAGCCTCAAAGAAAGGAGGCGTAGTACACCTCCGGTTTCAAGACATTTTCTCTTCGTATATATATATAGTATATATATATTATATATATATATATATCAAAGAAAGGTTTGATCTCGTACCATCAGATGTGTGTAATATTCTTTATATCGATACAGGAGTTTTCTTTAAAGCTTTCCCAAAATTCAACCCAAAATATGTCATTTCCGTCTTGGGTAAAAAACATCTTTACCTCATTACCTCTCAATATATATATATATATATATATATATATATACTATATATATATATATATATATATATATATATATATATATATGTGTGTGTGTGTTTGTATGTTTATGTGTGTCTTTATATATATATATATATATACATATATATGTATATATATATATATATATATAGACACACGCATGTATATATATGTATATAAATACACACACAATTGCATACTCATTCACCAATATATATATATATATATATATATAGTCATCACAGACAGTGTGGCTAGACATACTAGCCTCCCGTAGCTGTTATATATAAATATATATATATATATATATATATATATATATATATATATATATATATATATGTGTGTGTGTGTGTGTGTGTGTGTGTGTGTGTGTGTGTGTGTGTACAAGATAGATATTTCTAAATATTCAGTATAGATTCAATAAATTTGTTACGATGTTAAATGTGTTAGATATATCTTATTTCTATTCCACCCATATATATATATATATATATATATATATATTGAGGTAACGGTGTTATGGCAGAGATCTGTTCTACCCAACAAAAAGGGTTTATCAGTTCAATAGCCGTATCCCATATTATAAATCATTCCATACAATCTTAACCAGACACTTCTTTCTAAATCTCTAATCTGACTCCTGGTTAAAACTCTTGTTTCTGCCGGAGAATGGAAGTGAAGAAACCACGAGCGTTTGAGGCTTAGTTGGGTGACCACTTTCGAAGAGCCGGTGTCCTAAACAGAGGTCCCTGAGCCTAGTAAATCTTTATAAAATTTAAAGTAGACATCTCAAACACATGATGGCCCTAATCACTTTCATTATTATATTCCATGGATAATATAATATATATCAGAATATATATGATATAGTTCAAGAAATAGCATATACATTTTATATTATGCAAATGTAAATTAGTTATTATGAATCATGAAAAATAAAGTACGTAATGTTAAAATATTTTAGCGATAAGAATCTGATTTATATATATATATATATATATATATATATATATATATATATATATATTATATATATAACTATGCCTGTTAGACATAAAC
This sequence comes from Sepioteuthis lessoniana, assembly GCA_963585895.1. NCBI lineage: Eukaryota > Metazoa > Mollusca > Cephalopoda > Myopsida > Loliginidae > Sepioteuthis > Sepioteuthis lessoniana. The sequence continues at coordinate 53,895 of CAUZXS010005375.1, read as the reverse complement.
ATAAATTCGTTTTGTAGACTACTTCGTTCTATGGCCACATGCACACTGTCTAATCGACTAATGGTTAATATATATATATATATATATATATACTATATATATATATATATATTAAAATAGGAAGGTCCATGAAGAGATTTGTATTTTTTGATTTTATTTATTTTGTTCTTATATACGTATTATTCATATGTGTGTTTCCACCTTGTTGCACAACGCCTTTTAAATGAGACTTGAACTCACTCTTGTTTCCAGTATATATACATATATATATATAGACATGAGGTCATTTTTAAGTGGTATACTATATATGGTTTGAATATAGAATTTGCCTTCTCCAAGCTAGGCTGCCATTCCAAATCCTCACCGACAAGTTTTCACTACTATTTAAGCATAAATGGACGAAGACCTGCCTTTTGGGAACGAGAGAATGAAATTAAACGCAGAGGGCCTTATTCAGGATTTGAACTCGGCTCGTCGAAGCCATTTCCCTCTACGATAACTTTTAAGCCTCACACACGCACCACACACCAATATATATATATATATATATATATATATATATATATATATATATATATATATATATATATATATATATAAGTGTGAATTTGTATGTGTGTGTATACATATATACTGTATGTGCTTATCTGCATGCATGTATGTATGTATGTATGTAAACCATTTTTAAACAAGCTGTACTTTTCAAATATTCTAACTTTAAAACTAAAATCGTTTTCAGTTTAATTCGCTGCTGAATGATAGTCTTATGAGGTCTGCATTCGCGCTGAGGGTCAAATTTTTGTGAATCAAAATTCTACATATAACTATGAAACGCTAATTAGAATTCATATATATATATATGTGTGTGTGTGTGTGTGTGTGTGAGTGTGTTTATATATATATATATATATATATATATATATATATATATAATTACGTTTTTACCAGAAGGGATATAAAAACAAGTGTTAGTTAAATTTGTTTAAATGTTATCAGTAAAATGTAATCTTCTTTTACAACGACTGCTGCCCAAGAAACGATAAAATCGTTAGGGTGGGAGGTCCTTCTAAACCCTCCACACTTACCACATTTAGCACCAACAGATTTTGGAAGGAGACCTCGTAGAGAAGAGACAAATGTGCTGGACTTTGATATCGAAGGTAGCGAGTTCGAACTTCAGTAAAATATCAACGTTGAGACTAATTCTCTTCGAAGATTGCTTAAATAGTACCTCTTTCGATTTTCTACAAGGATGACTTTGGCATTAAGTTACCCACGAAGACTGATATGCCATTAAACAAAGAAACTGATCTCGAACTGACTGATTTTGATTTGTTTCCATCATTAGAACATTTCATGAAAGTTAGCAATATTATAAAAAGTTCTTGAAATGCTCAATCAATTTTTTCTTTTGGAGTAAACGACAGTTTTTTTCTTCTTTTACGTAATATCTTGATTTTTGCAAACCGTTAGGTTGCCGTCGTTGAAAATGAAGGTGATTATAATTTAACTTACATTTGTTTTTAATCTTCCTTTATTAAACGTAAAATTTGAATACAGAAAACTCGAAGACATCAAGACGTGTAAATGAAAGAATAAGATCGACAAATTTGATAATTTTTTAATGAAAAATAAGATACTCTTTATATTTGAATAGAGCGGTGAAAACTGCTTAATAAGACACACACACACACACACACACACACACACACACACACACACACACATATATATATATATATATATGTATGTATGTATATACTATATATATATATATATATAAACACACACATGAAGCCATTCCAAATTTATAAGCTTTAGACAAACTTAGGGGCATATCAAACATTTTTATTGTGGCAGCACGCTACCACTTCTATAAAACTAAGAAAACGAATTCAGATTCTTCTAGCTTTATTAGAAGTACGTGTGTGCTTCAGTAACAAAAAAAACAATTTTTTTCTTCTTCTTTGGTGAATCTCCGAACTTTTCGAATGACCTGAGAATTAATTTTTTTTTTATTTATTGCGGACTTTTTGTCCTCATCTTGATAGTGTTTTTTGTTGTTGTTTCTTCTCACTACGTTTCGGCAAATTTCACCTCTGGCCTTCTTCAGGTGATTAACCGCGACCTCGGATAGGAATGCTGAGTCTTGTAACAAATCCCCAGTAATTACTGCCTTCCAATAAATAAAATTGTCCGCAATAAATAAAAAAATCAATTCTCATATTAAGAAGCCTCATCTCAAAAGGATTCCCAATAAAGACAATTTTCGAATGACGTTCGTGTATATATATATATATATATATATACGAGTAAGGACTGATAACTTTGTAGGCTGAAAAGTAAGTTCATATAATGACGTCATATCTACGGTTGGCTTTTTGAAAAATAAGCCTCAATTGGTCATATTTTCTGAGAGTGTCTTTGTTAGCCTATGAACTTTTCAGTCGTATATATTAATAAAAGTCAAGTTTTACTTTGTATTTTCATTGTTACTAAAGTGTAGTTTCTGTTCTAACTATGATCAACGTGTTACTAACTATTACTTCAGGCAAGAACCAGTTATTATATATATATATATATATATATATATATATATATATGAAAATCAAATTAAAGATGACTAGAAAAAATATTTAAAGAATCTGCTAAATATTTACACTTTTTATGTTTTATTTTTTAAATGTATTTTTTTTATCAATCTATCATATTTTGATAATTTTTCAACATTATTATGATAATTTTTCAACATTACTCCCAGGTTGACTTTGTTGGAGAGTATCTATTGACAAATTGATCTGTTTTAAAATTATTCGCATTCTATCATACCAAGTGCAAAAAAAAAAAAAAAAATGCACAAAAATGTACGCAAAAAATGTAAATGAACGCAATTCCCAAACCTCTTGGCATAGAATGACCCTAGACAGGTTGATATACTGTTATATTCAATCAATCAATCGACGATTCTCACCTGCATGATATAGTTTCTGAAATAACTGAATTTTGCATGAATATATATATATCATCATCATCATCATCATCATCATCATCATCATCATATCGCGCTGGTAGCACGGATATCCTGACCCTCTCTCGCCACCCCTCCTATTGTTCATCGCCCTAGGTAGGTCTTCAGGACAGCATCCCGTATCCTCACATAGCTGCTGAATGTATGTTCGTGCTGGTCGTCTGCTTTTGCACGGCCATGTGTGGGGGTCCATACGAGTACATCTGTTATGAGTTCGTCCTGCTTCTCCAGCAGTGTCCTGCATGTCTGGTTCGTCTAACTTGAATAGTTTTCGTGATAGGGGCAGGTGGCCGTATCGACCGTTGTCGAGGATAACACGAGGGACCCCTATTCAATAACGGATATACTAAGGTGTACAAGCGGGCTCTATTCCTTTCCCTGGATTGCTCCCTTTATCCTTGATCTGTACCTTACAATGCTGAATGCTAAGAAAGGAGGCATCAAGTACCATTCTATATACATATATATGCATTTATATATATATATATATATATGAAATTTAGCAGGGCTCACAACCCCAAAATACTGAAAAGTATCACAATATAATATAACTTATAACGAATATAAGGCTGGGTAAAAACTCTAAACTCCGAGTTTCACACACACACACACAAAGAATCACTGACAAATTTACATAGTTTTGACTTTTTTAAAGGAAGGGCAGTGATCACTTTATAATTGTACTTATAATACAGAAGAATACAGATAATAATACAGATAAGACCCCGCAGTTAAACTAAATCCATTAAAAGATAAATTAATTCAAAATTATACTAGCCCAGTCGGCTAGGGCTACAAAATTCAACGACTGCATCTCTGCGGAGGGGTAAGATTCCCCCAAAGACAGTCCTGGATATATGATACTAATGATGATGAGGCTCTAGTAATGCTAGAGCTTTGGGGAATGCAGAGTACCCCTTTATTGCCATCACTCCCAGATCCACTCTGGCCCGGAGTGGTAGCACCTGATAGGGTCCTGTCTACGGGTTAGATTGAACTGTTTTTACATTTTGCTCAGTGTAAACAAAAAAAAAATGTACTTATACTAAACTGAATTCTTTGAAAAAGAAGTTATTATGTACAAAAATGTATTTAGCATTAAATAACCAACAATGGTTTATATGCTATAAAACAAAACAAAATGAAATAAAATCCTATCTATTTAATATATATATATATATATATATATATATATGTGTGTGTGTGTGTGTGTGTGTGTGTGTATTGGAAGATTTGGCATTAAATAATCAACAAGGGTTAATATACCATAAAAGCAAACTGAAGCAAATCAAACAAAATTAGTTGTCTAAATTTCTGAGACGAAGCTTGATGATTTTTATCATTAAGGGTTTTCGGACTATTGTCTTCATCGTTATTGTTATTTCTACAACGTTTCGGCTGATATGTTCTCCGGCCTTCTTCAGGTGTTTGTTGAACTCGGGAACCCTCACGGAACTTCGAACTACGTCCTTTATTGAAACCACGGTGTCACCTGTTCTGATTCCGTTTGCTATAACCGGGTACAAGTGTTAAGTATTCCTGTATATTACTCGCCTGTCGTGAGGATTGAACCTGCAACCTTCAGATGATTGTCTTCTTAGAAGCTCAGGGAACTAACGCCTATAACCGTTACGCCATGTGTCCTGCTGGACAATCCAGCACAGGTAAAAAAAAAAAATCATACATAATAGTAGTAATTCTAGCTAAAGTAAGAACATTAAGTTTATAATACCCAAAAATTCACTCTGAATTGTCCTGAAAAAGGCCGGACGACATATCGGCCGAAACGTTGTGGAAATAACAATAAAGATGAAGACAATAGTCCGAAAAACCTTAATGATAAAAACCAAACAAAATTATATTCATGTTCTGATTAGATGAAGTCCTTTCGAACGGAAAGTGACCAAAAATATTCATTTGGGGGGGGGGGGGATTTTTTGAATTTTGGGTGTGGGACTCCAAATAACGAGAATCATTCTTGTTTCATAAATTATTTTAAATCTAATCAAAATATTTTAATTTTACCCAGCTACTTATTAATTATTATTTACTAATTTATTACCTTTTTAGCTGACAGTGGAATTGGCTACTATCTTCTTTGGACAAAATCAAGCAATTCAAATTTGCTTTGTTTTATGACATATCAAACTTCCTGGTTTATGTAATGCTAAAGTCTCCCTTGTAGAACAACCGAGGTGATACTATCTAACGCAGCTGTGGGTTAAATAGTATGATTGATGGGTGGAGAAAAGGGTTCATGCTTTTCCTTTGGGTATTATCCCGAAAGTGAACGTTATAACAAGAGCGAAGTTCGAACTCACTTCCCACGATGTCACCGTCCAGCACGTTACCCATGTCACCGTCCAGCACGTTACCCAGTACGCCACGAAGTCTCTCCGATGATTAATCAATATCTGTTTATAAAATCCCTCTTTAAGTTAAATGAAAATATACTGAGTACTGACATCGTTCCGAAACATATAACTTAACTATAGAATGGCATTAAATGACCCACAGAGGTTGATATGCCTTTAAACAAAACTCATACGCAAGTATAATAACATCCCTTTCCATTGATTAACCATTGATTTAATGTAGTGTGGTTGGTACTCTCCCATCTCTTGTTCTTATGTATATATTTACCCAACCCCTCCAGAAAATCATGGTGTGATACCATGTCAGTTTTTATGCGAAGTTTTGCAGTTTTCCTTCTTCTGGTTGCTATACCAAGGTTGAAAAGGCCCATTCTCCCCTACTATTTAAGAATAATAAATGGATTTTTCGCTTTTTCAATTTGGCATCGCTTGTGAGTGATGTGGACAAGTATCTCAGTTGTAGAGTTTCCGCTCTGCATTCCGTGGTTGCTGGTTCGATCTCCACCAAGCGAGGTCACAGTATACACTACTGAGGAGACCTTATGAGGTCGTAACAATTGTTCTGCGGTTCTCTAAATCGCGTGTAGTGCTTGTCTGATTTTCTGGTCATGATATTTAAATTTATAGCATATAGTTCCACTATTTTAAAAAAATGTCTTTTTCAAGGTTATAACACTATATGCTATGCAAATTGCCTTGGAAAGGATTTGAACTCAGGTTCTCTTGTCAGTTTCCTTCGATAATAATCATTACACCATAACCGCCTCCTTATTCGTATGAATACCTAATCATCAGACAGAAAAAATATTAAATTTCATTTTGGTACCTCTAAGTAAGTAATTCTGTCCCTCCTCTGTACTTGAATGTGCACTTTTTCTGTATATATACCTAACCCCTCTGCAGGATGTGACATAAGATCAATCTCACGCAGAGCTTTATGTATATCAACTGAGCTCCGCTTAGTTGAGCCAAAAGTCGGGTAAATCGGGCAC
>CAUZXS010005375.1:40000-42500 GCA_963585895.1 Sepioteuthis lessoniana | reverse complement strand
AAAGCGTTTCGTAAATTATATATATATATATATATATATATATATATATATATATATATATATATATGTATATATATATATATATGTTTGCATTGTGTTTGCGCACAATCATTTTAGAGGTCTGCCAGCGTCTTTATTACTGAGCATATCGATGCATCTACCGACTTACTTATTTCCCCACCCACTGCCCTATCTTCCTTGTTACCTATATCCAAACTTTCTATTATTCATTAACATAGAAAGAGATTTCCTAAGTTATATCAAAATCTTTTTTTTTTTTCTGTCTGTCTGTTTCTCTTTCTCTTTGTTTCTTTTTTCCTCCCTTTTCATCACTCATTTCTTTAAACGTTCCTTTCGACGCTTGCTATTCGCATACCACCATACCTCCTTACCATTCGCAGTCAGATAGGCATCGGTTCATACTAGCTAAGTGGTGAACCATTCTTACCATTTAATACAGATGGCACGCCAACGATGATATCTTCACGTTCGATTACAAAAACATCTAAGGTATGGATAAAGAATATTTTCTCTTTCTTTCTCTTTCTCTTTCTCTCATCGACCCTCTCTCTCTCTCTCTCTCTCTCTCTCTCTCTCATCGACCCTCGCTTTCTCTTTCTCTCTCCCTTTCTCTCTCTCTCTTATCGACCCCTTTATCTCTCTTTCTCTCTCGTTTTGATTTATTTAAAATACAATTTGTGCGATTGTTCTGTTATCGTAGGAAACGGAGAGCCTGTAAAATCAGGGGTCAGATTGAGCAATTGGTTAATAGGGCTGTACCTATGGTCCGGAAGTACTTGGGGACCTAAATATGACCCTTTTTTTCTAATTACTGAAAATGTGAAAACTAAATCATTTGAATAATCCAATTTTGTACTGTTTTTTAATGTCTTCTTTTCAATTTAGTACACACGCCCACACACACACACAAATATATATATATATATATATATATATATATATATATATATATATATATGATGAGTTCTGATAGAACGAAACAGATCTGTCCGTGGATGACTATATATATATATATATATATATATATATATATATATATATATATATATATATATATATAAGGGCCGGACATTTTTCTGCTGTAGCTTTAAGGTAAATGAAATCTGACGGTCTTCCATAAAAATTCTGGTTAAACATAATTATTTTTACATTAACGTTGATATATATATATATATATATATATATATATATATATATATATATATATATATATATATATATATATATATATATATATATGGTGTAATTTTTTCATGAATAAGCGTTAAAGAATGAAAAATAATGAAATAAAAGCTTATTTACGAAAAAATATGGCCCCAAGGACGCGTGTCCATAAGTAAAAGCTTATTTATCTTACATATATATATATATATATATATATATATATATATATATATATATATATATATATATATTCATTCTCTATACGATTTTGTTTAAGGACCCCGCAACATACTTTTTTCATGAACTTATTTTTTTCTCTTACAAGTTTATTTATATCAATGTCCAGTTGCCAGAGAAGTTGCGCAAGGATCTATCAATCTATCTATCTATCTATCTATCTATCTATCTATAATATTTGCTAAATCATAAGATGCGCTTTTTTTGTCAAAACTGTCCCAGAAAATCACCATGCGTTTTATAAGGTCAAAGGTTAACTTTCGGATAATGGCTTTTCGCACTGCATTTGCCTTTAAATTAAACTGTAAACATCTCAGATGTAAACAAGTTTTGAATCCATATGAACCTTGAAAATGACCTGAGAGTGGGAAGGGCTACGATTGTCAGGCGAAAACCCTTCACCTGACATTCACTGTTTTAAACCCGTTAATCAGCTTCTTTTTTTTTTTTTTTTTTTTTTAATTCCTGCCTAAGTTGAGGAGCGTCTTATTTGCTAACAAATACGATCATCGGGTCACAGTGAAATTAAACACCCCAACTGATTTTTTGCCCAGTCAGCTGGGGCTGTAGAATACACTGACTGCACCTCTGCAGAGGGGTAAGACCCCCCCCCCAACGTGTGTCCTGTATATGACACTAAACAATCTGATGGTGAGGTTCCAGCAGTGCTGGAGCTTTGGGGAATGCGGAGTACCCCTTCATTGCCATCGCTCCCAGGTCCACTCTGGCCCGGAGTGGTAGCACCTGACAGGGCCCTATCTATGGGTTAAATAGAACTAACAGCATACTTATGCTAAAATGAATTGAGTAAACTGAATAGCTTGAAATAGAAATGCTTTTGACTATTAAACCGTACTTACACTTAAACTGCGTGCTTATGCTTAACTGAATTATTTGAAATAGAACTGTTTTTCGACATTAAAACTGTATTTACACTTAACTGAATTATTACATATAACTGCTTAAATAGTTTGAAATGGAAATGCTTTTGACAATTAAACTGTGTACTAATGCTAAACTGAACTGTTTTCAATAGAACAGATTATTTACATAAAAATGGATTTGGCGTTAAATAATC
>CAUZXS010005375.1:15000-30000 GCA_963585895.1 Sepioteuthis lessoniana | reverse complement strand
CATGCCTTTCCCAAGTGTATATGTGATATGCAAATAGTTTCGTCCAGGTTTGGACTCGAGTCACCGTGTTCATTTCCTTCGAGGGTAATTATTTCCCCACGGACACACATATATATATATATATATATATATATATATATATATAACTGATAAATGATAGATATATAATATAAATATATATATAGATATTTGATAAATATAATCGATAAATATAATAAATATTGGCCAAGTTGATAAAGTGTTCGCCAAAGGCCCAGGAGCCCGGGTTCAATTCCAGGTCGAGTAATACCAAAGACTCAAAATTGTACTTGATATCTCATTGCTTTATACACTGTATTATAAAGTACGTATCAAGGGTAAAGAACAGCAATCCAGGGGAGAATTCGAACTCTCCCCTACTCCTCGGTGTTGTAGCTCTTGAAAAGTGACCCTTCAGGTCACCCTTAACAATGGTCGTCGTCTTTACTTATATATATATATATATATATATATACACACAAAACTAAAGATACATACACAAACACACACACACACACACACACACACATATATATATATATATATATACATATATGTATATATACATATATTTAACAAACCCTCCACCACGTGTAGGATGTGGCACAAGGTCAATTTTTAAGTAGAGTTTAACTGATTTGAATTTTCCTTCTCCTTGACTGGTTGCCTCACTAAGGTTTAAAAATCCCTGTCTGCCCAGCTATCTACCGTTAGCTTGAGGGAGAATAGCTGGATTCATGCCTTTCCAAAGAGTATTAACGCTATATAAAATGTAAACAGCTTCGTCCAGAATTTGTTTCCGGGTGATCATGTCCATTTTTACAACGATAACCATTACACTAATAGTGCCTCAATTTATATATTTATGTATGAATATTTCCATGTGTATTTGTGTGCATGTGTATTCATATATATATATATATATATATATATATGTGTATATATCATATTTACCAACCCCTCCGCTCGGGCAGGATATAACACAAGGTCAATTTTTAAGCGGAGTTTGACAGGTTTGAATTCAGAGTTTTCCTCTCCTAGACTAGTTGCCTCACCAAGACTTAAGAACTTAGTCTTCCCTACTATTTACCTATAGCTGGATGGATACTAATTGGATTCATACCTTTCCCAAGGGTGTTAGTGCTATGTGAAACGCAATCAGTCTCGTCCAGGATTTGAACTCGAGTCACCGTGTCCATTTCCTACAACGATTAGCATTACACCACGGGCACCTCCATATATATATATATATATATATATATATATATATATATATATAGAGAGAGAGAGAGAGAGAGAGAAGAATAACCTAGTATTTGTTTTTGTTGTTTAAACCTGGAGCTTTCGGGAATGTGGAGTACTCCTTCATTGCCATTACTCTGAGATCCACTTATTCTTGCAAACTGTTCACATCAGTTTTAATCGATATTCTTTCACGGAAGTCTAAGTGACAGCAAGTTTCTTCTGATTCGTAGGACTCTCCTCAGTATCCTAGTCTATTTTAGCAATTATCTGTTATTTGCGGTGTCGATTCTTAGTCTGATTTTCAGCTCCTTCATTCTCCATATCTTTGAAGCTTGTTCGAAGTGCTCCAACTACAATTGGTATCACCATCACCTTTATGATTTCCCAACTTTGTGGCCATGACCTAGTATTTATCCATGATTTCGCCCTCTTTATTTTCCACTTTGGGATCTGCCGGAATGACAAAATCCTCTTGCTAATTTAATTAGGTCTGATATTCTGGTTGGGATTGTCTAATCCGTTTGTATTTTAAAATTCCAAAGAATGTTATTGGTCCTATTTTCTAAGAGAAATTATTGTTCCTGTCTGGATTTGACACTAAGTCTATCAGATGGTGAAGCTTTAGACCTGGAGCTTTGGGGAATGTGGAGTACTCCTTCATTGCCATGAATCCCAGATCCAAGCCGAATCTAACGGTCACATCTATGGGTCAAATTAAACTGTTTAATCGTTATCTATACTTGAAACCATTCAACTGTGTACAAACAAATGATTAATATTACATGTGATTATCAGTTTTACTTGGCACTACATGTGTTGTAATAAAAGAACCTATCACCCCTAACAGTGGATCCGCCCAGCCATATTGAATATGGTTACACACACGACACAGCGGGTAGAGTGTAAGAGAAATAGGTTATGCTACTCGATTGGGATACATTTTGGTCGGCCGTGCTGACGAGTCACGGTCTGGCCCGGTGTGACCTTACTCGGGTGGTAGTCGCTCATAATCGGCATCGTCCAGCCTCAGGGGACCGTCCCCCCAGGTTTTGACTCTCTTCGGAGAGGTTAGGTTTATCTCCTGGCACCTGAGGCGCCCCTCTTTGGAGGAATGCCGACAGGGCCCGAGGCATTTTTGGGGACTGCCGTGCCACATTTGTACGCTTGTTGGGGCGTATGACAAATACCAGAACGTAAGAGAATAAAGACGACCTTAGGAAAGTAGCTACGCTCCCATTTCCCGTATTGGCTACCGTGTGTGGTTTTCATTTTACTTGGACCTTTAGTACAATAAACCTGTTGTTGTTATTCGTATTTTGCATTAAATAACAACATGAAAACCATTTAACTGTGTGCAAATAATTAAAAAAAAGCAAGACCTGAAACCATTTAACTGTGTACAAATAGATCTACTAGTGTTAGATAACAATTATTGAAACCATTTAACAGTTTGTAAACAATAAATAGCAATACTTGAAATTATTTAACTATGTGCAAACAAAAAGCTCTTGTTCGTTTAAAAATTATTACCTACAAACAATTCCTTTCCAAATTATACTTGCACAGTTAGCTGGGGCTGTAGAATACACAGACTGCTTCTCTGCAGAGGGGTAAGACCCCTCCCCAATTAGTGTCCTGGATTATGACACTAAATCTGATGGTGAGGTTCCAGTGATGCTAGGGCTTTGGGGAATGCAGAGCACCCCTTCATTGCCATTGCTCCCAGATCCACTCTGCCCCGGCGTGGTAGCACCTGATAGGGTCCTATCTATGTGTTAAATAGAACTAACGGCATTCTTATGCTAAACTGAATTGTTTGACTAAACTGAATTGCTTGAAATAGAAATGTTTTTGACAATTAAACCGTACTTACTTTTAAACTGCTTGCTTATGCTAAACTGAATTAGTTGAAATGGAACTGTTTTTTGACATTGAAACTGTACTTACACAAAACTGAATTGTTTAATATAGAACTGTTTTGACATTTAACTGTGCGTAAAGAAAATCTGTATTTGTACTAAACTGAATTGACTGAACTGAATTGCTTGAAATAGAAATGTTTTTCACAATTAAACTGTACATACATTCAAACTGCGTACTTATTCTAAATTGAATTGTTTGAAATAGAACTATCTTCATAAAGATGGAGTTGGCGCTAAATAGCATACAACGGTTGATATGCCATAAAACCCAAACAACCAACCAACAACCAAATCATATCTATTTGATAGAAATGTATTAACAGGATTTGGCATTATTAAAGAACCATCACGGGTTTACATGCCATTAAACCAAATATCCTAACAAATATAAGAAAGCAGAAAAAAAGTTGTCTTCGGATTTAGATGGTTGACTTGCAGTAAATTTCCACCAAGCATCCAGCCTACGCTAACATATATATATATATATATATATATATATATATATATATATATATATATATATGTGTGTGTATGTGTGTGTGTGTGTGTGTGTGTGTGTGTGTGTGTGTGTGTGTTTTAAAAGAATTTGGCATTATATAACCCACGAGGGTTGATATGCTATAAAACAACTAAATTGATAGCGATTCTTGTTTGTAAATATATTACTTATTAGTATGAGTGAATTTCCCCTTTTTTCTTGCACAATTATCAGTGGATTACTTTTCCTACCCAATCATCCCAACCCTTTTTATTTCTTTTAGTTTTTAGTATCCGCTTATGTGATTAATTCATTTATCCCTATCACCACCTTGTCTAAATTTTTATCGCAACAAAAAGGTCATTTTTCATAGTATCATTTTACTTAGACCCTAATTGACATGGACCCTTATATCGTTTCTGTATATCAATGAGTATAAACAACATTTACAATGAGAGCATTTTGTTATTTGCTTCTCAGACGGATAGAATTTCTTACCTACCAGGTTGATTTCGGTAATTCGCTCGGGTTCAACTTTACAAAATGATTGTTTTGCACCCTCGTCTCTGAACTTTGTCATTGGGGCTCACTATACGTTGATTCACTCCCATGCTAAGGGGTAGACCCTTCCCAAAAAGGAGTGTCCTGGGTTTGATAATTAACTAAATTCACTTTGAACCTGGGTGGTTGGTTGGTTGGTTGTTTTATGGCATATCAACCCTTTTCTGGTCATTTAACTTCAGATTAAGTGATTTTGATAAAACATTCAAACACATCAATTTAGTATACGTACATTTTTTTTTGTTTACACGCTTCTATTTCAAACAATTAGATTGAGCATAAGTAAACAGTTCTATTTCAAACAATTCACTTTAGCATAAGTACAGAGTTTAATTGCCAAAAACATTTCTATTTCAAGTTATTCAGTTTAGTTAGACAGTTTTATTTAAAACAATTCAGTTTAGTATGAATATAGTTTTCGTTTACACACAGTTAAATGTCAAAACAGTTCAATTTCAAACAATTCAGTTTAGCATACAAATACGGTTCCATTTCAAACAATTCAGTATAGCATAAGTACGTAGTTTAAATGTCAAAACAGTTCTATTTCAAGCATTTCAGTTTTGCATTAGTACGCAGTTTCAGTGTCAAAACAGTTCTAGTTCAAGCAACTTAGTTTAGCCAAAGGAAGCAGTTTAGTTCTCATTAACCCATAGATAGGATCCTATCAGGTGTTATCACTTCGGGCTAGAGTGGACCTGGGAGCGATGGCAATGAAGGGGTACTTCACATCCCCCAAAGCTCCAGCATTACTGGAGCCTCACCATCAGATTGTTTAGTGTCATATTCAGGACACACGTTATTGGGGTGGGTCTTAACCCTCTACAGAGAAGCAGTCAGTGTATTCTGCAGCTCCAGCTGACTGGGAAATTTGAGTCTGGTTGGTAGAATCTGTTAGAGTCCTATCTATAGATCAAATAAACAATTCTTTGTATTAGATAAAAAATAATTAAATCTAAAACCTGTTCTAGTTATTAGTATTAGATAGGAATACTTGAAACCAGATAACTTTGAGAAAAGAAATATCATTATTTCGAGTCATACCAACGACTTTAAAAATGGTACTTGATACCTCTTTGCTTAACACTCAGCAATATAAGGTACTTATCGAGGGTAAAGTGGAGCAATCCTGGGAAAAGAGTAGCGCCCTCCCCATTCACCTCGGTGTTTTAGCTATTAAAAAGGGAGACTTCTAGTCGCCCTCGACTACGGTGGCAAACTTTTTCTATAAATAGTAACTTAAAACGATATAAAGTGAGTTTAAATTATTAGTATTTGATTAGAATACTTAATAACATATTATTGTTGGGTGGTCGGTTGGTCATGTTTAATGGCATATCAACCCTTATAAGTAATTTAATGCTAAATTCAGTTTATATATATATATATATATATATATATATATATATATATATTAAACATATATGATTTGCCTAGGAATATTTTGTAGATAACATTCTTAAATGAGCCCAAGCTCATTTATTTGCGCACAATCAATCGTTTCAAGCATTCCTATCTAATACAAATAATTCTATTTGAGAGTTATATTCTTTTACACTCTGTTAAATGGTTTCAAGTATTTCTGTGTAACACTAAAAATTCTATTTGATTTTATATTAGTCATTTTCTGGAACAGAGTTTAATTGATATTGATTTGTAAGTGAATATTGTTAATAGTTTTACATAAATAAAGGTGCTAATTTGTTTTGTTGTTTAATTGCATACCAACCTTCTCAGGTTATTTGATGTCTAACCCATCCTGTTAGAAAAAAAAAGCGCGTGGTAGTGTTTTACTCATTGCTGGGAGGATACGAGGTTCATACCAGTGCCAAGGGCATTTGTCCGAAAGTGCGCCTGGTTTTCGAACTCGTCTCCTACGATACCACAGTCCACCACTTTAACCATTACGCCACGGAAAAAAGCCCCACACGATAGTATTGCTATTGTTTGGATACAATTAAAGGGTTTCAAGTATTATTTTGTAATGTTAATAATTCAGTTTAATCACATTAATTTGTTTACGGACAGTTAAATGATAAAGCAATTCAATTTGACAGTTAAATGATCAAGGAGGAAAATTCGACATTTAAATGTTCAAGCAATTCAATTTGACAGTTTAATGTTACAGCAGTTATTTGACGGTTAAATGTTAGAGCCGTTCTATTTAACAGTTTAATGTTACAGCAGTTCAATTTGACAGTTTAATGTTACAGCAGTTCAGTTTGACAGTTTAATGTTACAACAGTTCAATTTGACAGTTAAATGTTACAGCAGTTCAATTTGACAGTTAAATGTTACAGCAGTTCAATTTGACAGGTTAATGTAACCGCAGTTCAAAATTGACGGTTAAATGTTACAGCAATTCAATTTGACAGTTTAATCTTCAAGCAGTTCAATTTGACAGTTAAATGTTCAATTTGACTCATTTAAGATATCCTAACAGTAGTACTGCACCAAGCCCGACTGAACCTCGGACATGGCAATGTAGGATGTTTCATATTCCTGAAAGCGCAAGAGCTGGACCCTCACCATTAGATGGTCGAGTAACATATCCAGGACGCTCGTTAGGGGTCTTTTTCTTCTGCAGAGATGCAGTTGGCGTATTCTATAGCCCCAACTGATATAACTTTGTACAAAGAAATAATGATTATATCATATACGAATAGTTACCGGAAACAATATAAGTAAAGTTGACGGCCGTAGTTGCGGGCGACTCGAAGGCTCTCTTTTCAATAGCTACTAAACCGAGGTGTTGGGGAAGGCGCAAAACATTTCCCAGGATTGCTCCACTTTAACCTTGATCCGTACCTTATAATGCTGAGTGCTAAGCAAAGAGGTATCAAGTATCAGTTTTTGAGTCTTTGGTATCACTCGACCTGAGATTGAACCCCGGTCTCCCGGGCCATTGGTGAACACTCTACCCACTACACCAATTGGCCGGTTTTTTGAGACAATATAATTGTGTATAAATAATAAGTATTTTATAGGAATGCCTGATACTAAATAACTTTGAACCAGGAAGTGATTTTTAATTCAAAAAATAAGTACTTTCTCGAAAACATAAAATTGAGCATGAATTATTCGTTTGACTGGCCCATTCGTTTATTGGGTAGAGTGGACCGGGAAACCGGGGTTCAATCCTAGGTCGAATAAAACCAAAGGCTCAAAAATGGTACTTGATATCTCCTTGCTTAACACTCAGCATTATAAGGTATGTATCAAGGGTAAAGTTGAGCAATCCAGGGAAGGAGTAGCGCCCTCCCTTACACCTCGGTGTGGTATCTATTGAAAAGAGAACCTTCGGGTCACCCTTGACTATGGTTACCAACTTTATTTACTTATTGGCTTATGATAGGAATACAATAAAAAAGAGTAAAAATTATTTGTATTTGATAGGAATACTTGATACCATATAATTATTAGCTAATTGTTTGGATAAAATTTCTGCTTTAAATAGCCAATGAGGGGTTGATATTATTTTAAACAAATAAAGCAAGTTAAACTAAACTAAACAATTGTCCACCAATAAGATTATTTGAATCGTTTTCATTGAAGATTTTAAGTACAGGCATGTATACGTTAGTTGGTTGGTTGAGTTTATGGTAAATCAACCTTTGTAAGTTATTTAATGCCAAACCCATTTTTATACAAATAATCCGTTATTTTTAAAACAATTCTGTTTAGCATGAGTATACAGTTTAATTGTCAAAACAATTTCTATTTCAAACTATTCAGTTTAGTCAAACAGTTCTAATTCAAGCAATTCCGGAAGAGTAAGTACGCAGTTTAAATATCAAAAGCACTTCTATTTCAAGTAATTCAGTTTAGCATAAGTATGCAATCTTTGATTCATAGATAGGACCATATCAGGTGCCACCAATCCGGGCTAGGGTGGACCTGGGAGTGATTGCAATGAAGAGGTACTCCGTATTTCCCAAAGCTTCAGCATTACTGGAACCTCACCATCAAACTGTTTAGGACACTGGTTGAGGGAGTCTTACCCCTCTGCAGAGGTGCAGTCGGTGTATTCTACACCCCCAGCCGACTGGCCAAACAGTTATGTATAAACACACACACATACACACACACACACACACACACACACACACACACAACCTGAAATATCTTTGTATGCACACGAGCATAAGCACACACATACACGTGCATGTGCTCAAACATACTCATAAGATAGTCTTTGCCCGTGGTGTAATTGTTATCGTCGTAGGAAATGAACACGGCGACACGAGTTCAAATCCTGGACGAGACGGATTGCATTTCACATAGCACGAATACCCTTGGGAAAGGTATGAATCCAATTATTCTCCCTCCAGCTATGGGTAAATAGTAGGACAGACTGGGTTCTTCAGCCTTGGTTAGGCAACTAGTCTAGGAGAAGGAAAACTCTGAATTCAAAGCTGTTAAACTCCGCTTAAAAATTGACCTTGTGTCATATCCTGCCCGAGCGGAGGGGTTGGGTAAATAGGATAAAATGGCTTTTTTTTATTAATTTCGAAGAGAGATGGGCTCAAGATTTTTCACCCTTTACACTCTTTCTTTCTCTCTTTCACACACACGCACACACCTGTACACGCTCATGTGCATAAAAACCACTTTGCTTTGCATACACTTGCAAAGGTGCATATATAAACACAGATTTACACCTCTATACATACATACACACAAGGTATATTCTTAGATTTTGATAGATATATATGTGTGTGTCTTTGGTTTGGTTTGGTTTGGTTTCTTTGTTTAATGGCATATCAACCTTTGTAGGTTATTTAATGCCAAAGCCATTCTCCTAGAAGAACAGTAGAGGTACTATTTAACCCATAGCTGGGAGGATAAGGGGGTTCATACCTTTCCCAAGGGTATTTGCCCGAAAGTGAACATAATAGCGAGACTGGAGTACGAACTCGCGTACTACGATTCCGCAGTCCATCGCTTTAACCATTACACCACGAGGACACCCCCTGTGTGTCTTTGGGTGTGTATGTATGTACGAAGACGAATAGAATTGTCAATAAAATTTTCAATTATTTTTCTTGTATATATATATATACGAACTTGTTTGTAAGGGTATACGAACTGAAAATACGTACACATGTACACTGTTTTACACCAACTTGTAGAGTTGCATACATACACAAATAGTTTCACCTACATCCAACATACACTCGTTTATAAAATTCTGAAGCATTTTTCTAGTATATATATATATATATATATATATATATATATATATATATATATATATATATATTGTTAAGTTGATCAACTCTAGTCGAAGGTGACCCGAAGTGTCCTTTTTCAATAGCTTCTACACCGATGTTTAGGAGAAGGCGCTAATTCTGTACGAGCAGGGTGTGACACAAGGTGATATTATTTGAAAGGAAGTTTAACGAATTTTGAATTCAGACAGGTGGTTATACCAAGGTTAAAGAACCCAGTCTGCTCTACAATTTACTCATAGCTGAAGGCAGAATGGTTGGAAGCTTACTTTTACCAATGTAAATGTAAAAAGCCTCGTTCAGGATTTGAACCCTCATCATTATGTCCACTTCCTGCGGTGATGACCTTTACATTTTGAATGCCTTGCATAGATAAAATGGTCTTCCTTCCCAGCTTCTGTCCTCTCTCTCTCTCTCTCTCTCTCTCTCCTCTCTGGTTGTATTTTATTTTCTTGTTGGATCTAATGAAGTCCTGTTAAAATCAAAATTCAATGTTGTTAAAGAGAAAGGAAAGGTATTGTACAACGTAGCTTTTGTGTTGTCCAGAGGAAGTTTAACACATCGATTTGTCAATGGGGACCCAGATTCTAAATTTGCCCCCCAACACAGGCATTTTACTCTTGAGAAAGGTTTGATTTCGCAGTTTTTCTTCTCCGAGACCGGTTGGTCTTACCAAGCATAGATGAATCATTTACTCATAGCTAGGATGGAGAATAGAGGGAAGAAATGGATTCATGCCTTTTTCAAAAGGAATTTGCGTCTATAATTCTAAATTGTGTTCATGGGTACACGACCAAATACATGTGCAAATCTGTTTACTCATGTGAGTATGTAATCCTACATGGATGTGTACTGATGGGCTCTTTTGGGTCTGGCTTCTTTATTTAATGGTACGGCAACTCTCGTGGGTTATCTAATGCCAAAGCAAACCACGTTGAAGAACAGGGGTAGTAGTATTCATGAAATGTTAACAGTTTTGATGCACCGTACTTTTTGTTGTGAATGACTGACTTGTTGATTTTTATGGCATGTCAGTCTGTCTAGGGTTATTTCCTTCGTTGTTGTCAGGGATGAAATGAATCGTCTAGTACGTATTGATTGCATACATTAGTTGATTATCTTTCTACGTGGATACGCCGAAGATTATATTATCTCTTAGATTGGTTGCGCAACCAAGGCTACAGAACCCATTCTAACCCACAGTTTACCAAGAGTATTTTCATATATATATATATATATATATATATATATATATATACATCCTATGGTACGTGCTAAGTTTTAGGATGGCTTTAAGTTGAGAATACTTCATAAGTTCTAAAACAGGAACTTTTTTTCAGGCACGTCTCCTCAGGGATCACTGTGAGAAAAGCAAGCAAAGGGAAGGAATATATATATATATATATATATATATATATATATATATATATATATATATATATATATTCTTTAAGAAAAAAACACCAAAAATAACAGGACTTCTTCAGATCTCATGGATAAAATAATCCAGAATAGACACAGGAAAGATATATATATATATATATATATAAAGTGATTTTTTTCTTTTTGACTTTATATATATATATATATATATATATATATATATATATTTAAGAAAAAACCAAAGACCGGTTAATTTAGGATTATAAATTTATTTCCATCCTGTTTTTCAGTTTCTGGTGTAAACCAAAAACACGAAGAAAAATATAACAGGACTTCTTCAGATCCAATGGATAAATTAAACAGAATAGTCACGTGTGGGAGAGATTAAGGAGTTACCTCCTCGTTTTATTGAATTTTCGTTTTTTTATTTACCTATTTATTTTATTTTCAAATTTCTTCCGTCAGTTATAATTACGGTAATTTAACTTTTTTATTTATTTGTTTAATTTATTATATATATATATATATATATATATATAAAGACAAAAAGAAAAAAATCACTTTCTTGGTATCATTATAGATTTATTTCAGGCTCTTATAAGATCTTATAAGTTTAAATTATTATTATTTTTCTTTTCAAAAACTTTCTTTAGATGAGATATTTTTCTTTTTTTACGAATGATATATTTATTTTTATAAAAACCTTCAGATGAGATGTTCAAAATTTTGAATATAAAGAAGGTTTCTGTAAAAAAGAAAAAAAACTTATTAGTTAAACTGATAAGAACTTATAAGAACCTGAAATAAATTTATAATGATACCAAGAAAGTCAATTTTTTTTCTTTTTGTCTTTATATAAAAGATTTTTATAGTTCTACACGTTGACTGTTGATGTATCATTAATCCCAAATTCATAATACATCAATAGCCATTAGTATTTAGCACATATTAGATACTCCTACCCCATGGATTTTCTCCTTGGATCATATCAGAATATATATATATATATATATATAGTACAATTTGATGGAGACTCAAACTTGGTTAAGTCGTCATAATAAATTTATTTCGGCGGAGAATATTACTATACTCTCCGTCTCGTCAGATGACTATTTACATATATATATATATATGCCTGTGTCTGTGTCTGTGTGTGTATGGTTAGGCAGCAGTCATTCATTTAAGCATGCTTCATTAAAAATTAAAGACAAATTTTATCTGTATACCAATTCCAACCTGAATCAAAGACCCTTATCGGGAAACCTGAAAGAATCTTAAATAAATTATACAGACAAAATTTATCTTTATTATTTTATGAAACACACACACACACACACACACACACACACACACATATATATATATATATGCATGTTTTTTTTTTTGTGTGTGTGTGTGTGTATGTGTGTACGTGTGTGTGCATTTATATATATATATATTTAATATGTATTTCTTTTTTTTTTCAGCTGGTACCCTTTGAACTAAGAAGAAGTATCTGCACATACCTGTGTATATATAATGAACGAGCGGCGAGGGATCGAAGCTGAATCGGATCTTAAGGCTTGTATACCGTTTCAGAGTTCTTCATGAAGAAACCAAAAGAAAGAAAACGAAAAAAAGAAAGAAGAAAAGGAAATATTTATCACCTCAAGAAAGACTACTACTTCCGGGAGCAAGATTCGAACAAACGACACTAATTTTCTCATCATCCAACGATGCATCTAAGCAAAAGGAATGCTGGAAAGGGTAGGGGTGACCATGAAAAACGGCGTACCAACTTACGTCTGTTCTTATTGATTTAAGTCACGGATTATCATCATCCTGTTTTTTGTTTTATTTGTTTTTGTTTGTTTGTTTTTTTTGTTTTGTTTTGTCTTTTAATTTCTTTTTTTCAAATTCATTAAAAGGAATTCCGGGTTGTTTTTTAATTGTTTTTTTTTTTTTTAACTATTTATTTATTTATTTATTTGTTCGTTTACTCGTCAAAGTTTCGTCACATGATTACTTTTGACGTTCCCCAAACTCTGCAAATAAAAAAAAAAAATACGCATACCCTTACAAAAAAATAATAATAATATAACAAAACAACAACAAACAAACAAGAAATCCCACTTTTCAATAATTTTCGAATAACTTGGATAAAAAAGATTTTGCTAGGTGTCGCATTCAATCACTTTCTTCAACTTCTCTCTCTCTCTCTCTCTCTCTCTCTCTCTCTCTATATATATATATATATATATATATATATATAAACAAAATCACTCCATAGAAATAGGAAAATATATTCAAAATGTACAAAAGTTAACAAAACCCAGCTTCTCCACTTAAATATTGACCTTGTGTCACATCTTGCTTGTGGCGGAGGGGTTGGGTAAATATAATCAAATATCCAATTTCTACCCGAATATACTTATCTGGAGAAGTCGGATAGATACGTACTTATCTACTGTGTACATCTACAGGTAATAGATCTCTGAAATGTATACCATACTTGAAAATCTTCCACGTGAATTGAAAGTACGTACATTTTCTCTCGTCTTGAAAGATCTTAAATTTCACAAACGGGAACAATGAAAGATAACCACGAATTCTGACAAAGCTTTTAATTAAGTAGATTAATTACAGATGATAAAGTAATAATTAGCTGTTTTGTAATGCCGCTGAATTCAGTCAAATGATTCTAATTATATATTTTGTAAAATCATTAAAGAATAATTTTCACATTATATTCTCCCAAAAGAATACAGATTGTTATATATGTATATATATATATATATATCTATCTATATATATATATATACATTAATTATTCTAACTCTGACGAGTAACAAAGATTCATTTCCAACACATATAATATATATAATATATATTTAATGTATGTATATTATATTCAAGATATATCTATATACAAGTATGTATATTTAAAAAAAGAAAGAAAGAAACAAGCAAACAAATAAAATCAAGTTGTAATTATTCAAAAAAAAAAAGAAAAAATGTACTGTGGGATAGACCCCCATGGTCTGACCGTACAACATATGTTCGGGGCCACCCCGAAGTTGTACACGACACCTCGAACATGGCACCCACACATTTACGAGAAGCCACCCAAACAACCCACCCCTCATTCTATCCGGAATATTCTCGGGTTGGTCAACGACGAGAAACTCAATTTGGACGAAATTCGCCACCCGTCTCTCTACCCGGGTCATTCTCATTCCTTATCACATGCTCATCCAGCAACAATCTTGCACAGGTCTCACCTCGCCACCCGACGAGGCCTGGCTGGGGATCTCCCCTCTGCTCTCACAAACAACGGTAGCCATCACCACCACCACCACCATCACAACGGTGGGGTCGGGGTGGCCGGAAGTATCATTATCAGCAACAGTGGGAGCAGTAACAGTAACAGTCCGGTTATCGGTAGCGGGGTCCCACCCGGATCCGGCACAATTTCGGGTATCCCAATCGGAGGTCGAAGGTCACCGTCTCCGACCCCGGGAAATCCTCACTACCACCATCACCATCACAACACCAACAGTAACAATAACAGCAGCATCACTAACAGTGGTTCTGGAGGTGGTGGTGGAGGCGGCGGTAGGGATGGCGGTGGCGGTCTTGCAAGTGTCAGCGCCCAGTTTTTGCACCACCATCATCACAGTCTCCACAGTGGCCGGACGTCCCCGGGTTCGATCTCGGGCAACGGTGGCAGAGACGCCAACAGCGTCAGTGGAGCCGGCGCCAACAGCAACAACAATAACAACAGCAACAACAACAGCAGCAGCAACAGTAACAGCAGCAGTAACAACAACAACAACAACAGTTCAAGCAATGATGACAACAATAACGACTGTCACCACCACCACCACCACCACCATCACCACCACCACAACCACCACCTTAAAAAGGACCAGTCACAACGGTGTCCAAAATCGCCCACCCTCGCCCAGCAGCTGTCTTCTTCCGGGAACGGTGGGGTCATCGGTCTGACTTCAGCCCCTTCAGCCGGTCAGAGTCCAACATCACTTGTCCAGTGCACAAATCTTGATTGTAAGTACCGGTCAGTTGGGCCAACGGACCTTCGAGGGGACACTCTTTCTCCGTCATGTGATAAACTCTTACCTGATTGCGCATCGTCAGTGGAAAATACACAAAACATTTCAAC
>CAUZXS010005375.1:7500-12500 GCA_963585895.1 Sepioteuthis lessoniana | reverse complement strand
AATATATATATATGGTTGGTTGGTTGGTTGGTTGGTTGGTTTTATGGTGTATCAACCGTTTTCAGCTCATTTAACACCGAATTAAGTCATTTTGATAAATATCAAACAATTTAGTTTAGTACATGTATAATTTTTTGTTTACACACAGTTAGATATCAAAACAGTTCTAGCATAAGTACACAGTTAAAATGTCAAAAACAGTTCTATTTCAAACAAGCAAATTTAGCATATAAAAACAATTTTATTTCTAATAATTCAGTTTAGCATACTGTTTCTCTGAGCAAGAAAAAAAACATCTTCACAAAAATTCCTGTCTGAGAATTGTGTCTTTTTCTGTTTTGTTTCCCAGGCTTAAAATACACTGACTTTATCTCAAAGGTTGGTCTATGCATCTGGCCTTGTGCCATACCTAAGCTAAATCTAGTAAATTACTATACAAAAGAAGCCTCGGGTAGTGTTATGGTTGTCAAGTAGCTCTGTCAGTGTGGCTTAAAAAACGCTGACTGTACCCACTGCTGTGGTTTAGACCCATCCAACCGCACAAAAAAACAAAACAAACAAACAAACGAACAAAAACGGATGTCCTGTGAAGGACATAAGAATACATCTCATGGTGGGCGTCAGTTCTGGAGATCTGATGAGTGTGGAGTGAAGAATACACCTTCAGTTCCTCGGAGTGGTAGTACCTGTTAGTGACCATTGTATGAGTCAAATAGATATGTACATATTTTTTTATTTTTTAAGTAGAGGAATTAATATTGTGAATTATATTACCATGACCAGAAAATCCGCCGAACACCTACGCACGATATACGGAAACACTGGACAGCTGTTTCGACCTTATTAGCTCTCATCAGCAGTGTATAACGTAATCTCCACCACTGGAGATATGTTTAAAAATTATTGTTACACACAATGATCGTGTGCAACCCACCTCCCCCCAAAACATTATGAAACAACTCAAATATCAAACATAATCGTGAACTGAACGTAAGTCCATAATCACAAAGCGTAAAATAAGACTAGTTGGGTTGACCAGCCGTTAAATCATTCAATTAACCACCCAGTTTGAAAATAATCTCCGTATTCCCAAATGGGTCTTGATCAGTGGTTCCCAACCGATTTTGAGCCATGACCCACTTTGGTATTCTTAAAATTCTGATGCCCCCAACTGTAATTTCTTGTTCTTACATATTCATTAACTTGGCCTCTAAACAAGCCTCACTAAGATATTGCATGTCTCTCCAAAATATTACTATGTCCAACTGGTGGGACATGCGTCCCACGTTGGGAATTACCACGGTGTAGATTACTATTTGCTAGGAGTAGGAGTGGGGAAATTGTGGCCATTTAATGACTTATCGAAAGGCCAATCAAAATTGCACACGTTCATTTTAGAAACTGATATCCAAATGTTATCTTTTAAAAAGCAATAAAAAAATGTTATTAAATGTAAGAAAAGTTTTTCTTTTTCATATCTTTTAAGTCGAGTATATCAATTAAGTTTGAACTAAGTTATTAGCTAAAAGATCAAACTCAAACTAGTATCGACAACAAGGGCTCCCCGACGGGACCCAAGGTCTCTTTGGGAATCCGGGGCGTATTTTAGTTACGGTTCTGCACCTTGTACCCAACTTAA
This sequence comes from Sepioteuthis lessoniana, assembly GCA_963585895.1. Taxonomy (NCBI): domain Eukaryota; kingdom Metazoa; phylum Mollusca; class Cephalopoda; order Myopsida; family Loliginidae; genus Sepioteuthis; species Sepioteuthis lessoniana. The sequence goes on along the minus strand of CAUZXS010005375.1, from coordinate 10,861 downwards.
AAGGGCCTTGTGCCGTACTCGTTCGGTTAGTGGGACGTACGACAAATGATACTCGCAACAACGTCTCCTCTGATAGTGCAATGGTTAGCGAGCTAGACTTGTAAATCTTTACGAGTAAGTTCGAGTCACAGAGGGTGCTTCATTTATATGGCCTTGTGCCACATCTAAGCAAAAGGCTTACTAAATAACAACTAGTACCAGCAACACCAAAAACAACTTCAAGGGTTCTATCCCTATTCAATATCTCCTCATCTAATTAAAAGGGAAGAGTAAAACATATCTGACCCAATATATATATATATAGAGAGAGAGAGAAAGAACGAGAGCGAGAGAGAGAGAGAGCAAATGAGAGAGAGAGAGAAAGGGAGAGATTGAGTGAAAGAATGAGACAGAGAATGAGAGAGATAGAAAAGGAAGAGAGAGAGAGAGAGAGTGAGTGTGTATGAAAGAATGTGTTTGAGTGAGCGAATAAAGGAGGGAAAGAAAGAGAGGAAAAGAGGAGAAAGTGAGCCAAGGGGTGAAGGTGTGTGTGTGTGTATGTGTGGAGAGAGAGAGAGAGAGAGAGAGAGAGAGAGAGAGAGAGATCATGCCAGGTTCTTTAAATATAGAATATGTATTTATCCAACCCTTCGGAGGATGTGGCTTATGGAGTAAAGCTGGTTTAAATCCTGTCTACCTTCTCGACTAAAAGCCTAACCAAGGCGCCTGTTTACCCTTCTAATTATTCATAGCTGAAACAGCTATGGAACAGATGGAACAGATAAGGCAAAGGGGCGTGAAGAACTCGAGCCTCACAAACTGGAGCCTCACAAACTGATGTTGCTTTGTGTCATAAAGAGGTCACAGCTTTATGGCATATCAACCTTTGTAGGTTATTAAACGCCAAATGCATTTTTATGTAAATTATCAGTTCTATTTAAAACAATTTAGTTTAGCATGAGTACACAGTTTAATTGTCAAAAACATTTCTATTTCAAACTATTCAAGCAGTTATATATAACAATTCAGTTTAGTGTAAATACAGTTTTAATGTCGAAAAACAGTTCCATTTGAAATAATTCACTTAAGCATAAGCACACAGTTTAAATGTAAGAACGGTTTAATAGTCAAAAACATTTCTATTTAAAGCTAATCAGTTTAATCAAATAATTCAATTTAGCAAAAGTATGCCGTTAGTTCTATTTAACCCATAGATATGGCCCTATCAGGTGCTACCATGCCGTGCCATATTGGATCTGGGAGCAAAGGCATGAAGGGCTGCTCCGTATTCCTCAAAGCCCCAAAATTACTGGGACCTCACCATCAGACTGTTTAGTATCATATCCAGGACACTCGTCATATCCAGGACACTCGTGGGAGGGGGTCTCACCCCTCTGCAGAGGTGCTGTCAGTGTATTCTACAGCCCCAGCCTACTGGGTAACAATAGATAATGAGAAAGATACATTATTGTACTGTATGCATATATTTACACCCTCAAAACGTCCACCATGTGCAGAATGTGACAACGTTGAATTTCAAGCGTAGTACCACTAGCTTGAATTCAGAGATTTCCTTCTTCTAGAAAGGTTACCATAAAAAGGGAAAAGAGCTCAATCTGCCCTATTAATTACTCCAAGCTTGTTATAGGGACGTAAAAGTGGGATCCATTGCTTTCCTAAGGGTATTTGCGTTATAAGAAATTCAGCCTCATTTAGGTTTTGAACTCGGGGGACCACTATAACCGCTACACCACGAGCGAGTAATTGCAGACTATAATTGTTATATATATCTGTGATTTCTTTACGGTTAATAATATGATCCTATTTACCAACCCCTCCGCTCGGGCAGGATATGACACAAGGTCAATTTTTAAGCGGAGTTTAACAGGTTTGAATTCAGAGTTTTCCTTCTCCTAGACTAGTTGCCTAACCAAGGCTGAAGAACCTAGTCTGTCCTACTATTTACCCATAGCTGGAGGGAGAATAATTGGATTCATACCTTTCCCAAGGGTATTAGTGCTATGTGAAATGCAATGAGTTTCGTCCAGGATTTGAACTCGTGTCGCTGAGTTCATTTCCTACGACGATAACAATTACACCATGGGCACCTCCTCAATAATATGATAGACTACGCAATTCAACCCAGTCTCTCTCTCTCTCTCTCTCTCTCACTCTCTCTCTCTCTCTATCTCTCTATCTCTCTCTCAGTTTTTTCCTCTCTCAAGATTATTCTGTATCGCTTGACATGTTTGCTATAAGCAATTTCACTTTCCTTCCGACACATTCAAATATCACTTCGTCAGCTTATTTGTTTCTAATTCATATTTACTGTTTCTATCTCTCTCTCACTCACTCTCTCTCTCTCTCTCTCTCTATATATATATATATATATATTAACCCCTCCACCATGGGCAGTGTGTGACACAAGGTCATTTTAAGTCGAGTTTATCAGGATTGAATGCAGATTTTGCCTTCTTGTGGACATATTCCCATATCAAGGTTAAATAGTCAAGTCTGCCCAAGTATTTACCTCTTGCTGGAGGTATGCATCTAGTTCGATATGAAATGCAAACAGGATTCGAACTCTTGTCTCCGTTTCCATTTCCTAAAATGATAACCGTCACCCCAAGAGCGCTCTTCTTTTCTCATTATATATGAAAAAATACGATACTTAAAGAAGTGTAAGGGTGAGTAAGCTATATATTCGGTCACGGTTTCCTTGTTTAATGGCATACCAAACTTCTAGGGTTGCTTAATGCCAAAGGCATCCTTGTAGAAGGACAGCAGTGGTACTATTTAACCAATAACTAGAGGAGAGAGCGTGGTGTAATGGTTAAAACGATGGACTGCGGAATCGTAGTAAGCGAGTTCGTACTCCAGTCGCGCTATTACATTCACTTTCGGGCAAATACCCTTGGGAAAGGTATTAACCCCCATACTCTCCCAGCTATGGGTTAAATAGTACCACTACTGTTCTTCGGGGAGAATAGCTTTGGCATTAAATAACCTACAACGGTTGATATGCCATTAAACAAAGAAACCGAACCGATAGAGGAGATAAATAAAGACTAAGCCATTCCCGAGAAAATTAGTCGGAAAGTGAATGTAATTGCCTAAATTCGAACTCGCTACTACGATATTGCAGTCTATTACGTTAACCACTACGTCTCCAATATATTGGGCACCTCAGGTGGTGTAATGGTTAGCAAGGTAGACTAGCCCCATTCATGCGGCCTTGTGCTACATCTAAGCAAAAAGCTTAGTAAATTAACACTACGTCTCCAATATATCTGGGGTTGTCGTTTTAACAATGACACGGGACAGGGTCGAAATATACCGGTTCTATTAGCATTCACTCTCTCATGCTTAGCCTACAGTGGAC
>CAUZXS010005375.1:0-2500 GCA_963585895.1 Sepioteuthis lessoniana | reverse complement strand
ATAACCGTTTGAAATCAGTAAAATCTATAAACTGACAAATGTTCTCCGCACAAAAATGCTGAGGAATACCTCAATATTCCAACTGTCAGCATTTCTGGTCGATATATATATATATATATATATATATATATATGTATATATATATATAGTGTTCGTTTTCTTTCTTTAATGCTATATCACTCTTCCTGGATTATGCCAAAGCCATCTTTGTAAAAAGAACAGTAGTGATACTATTTATTAATAGCTGCGGGAGATAAAAAGGTTCATGCCTTTCCCTATTGATATTAGTTCTTAGGTGCAATTACTTCGAGGATCCATCCATCTATCTATCTATCTATCTATCTATCTCTATATATATATTGGGGTCTGTCATCTATCTATCTAAATGTATGTATGTCCTTGGTCGGCTTGTCTCTCTGACTTTATTTTTTTTGGTAAATGTGTAAAGGAGAGGAAGAAAAACATATGAACAATACATTAAGAAAGAAAGAAAGAAAGAAAGAAGAAAACAGGGAGAATGAAAGAGAAAGAAATATTAGAAAAAGAGCTGCTTATATAAAGGAAGAAGAAATAAATAATATCTTGAGAAAATAGAAAGAAAGTATGAAAAAAATGAAAAAAGAATACCCAGGAAAGTATGATAACCAAGAAGACGGAAAGAAAATGAAAATAAAAAAGAATGAAATACAAGAAAGAAAGATGAAATGAATAACTAGATATATATATATATATATATATATATATATATATATATATATATATATATAAGGTCATGAAGAAAGAAAGAAAAGAAGGAAATGAAATTAAAGAAAGTAATAAAGAAAGAAAGAAAGAAGAAAAGATAGAAAAAAAAACAAAGAAAGAAAGAAAGAAAAAAGACTGAAATGATGAAAGAAAAAAGAATGAAAGAAAGAATGAAAGAAGGAATAAAAGAAAAAAAAGAAAAATCAAAGGAACGAAAGAAGAAAATAAATAAAGAAAGAAAGAAAGAAAGAAAGAAAAGATTGAAAGAAAAAGCAAATATATGAATAAATAAATAAATAAATAAATAAAGAAAAAAGATTGAAAGGATGAAAGAAAAAGAAAGAAGGAAGGAAAGAATGAATGAAAGAAAAAAGAAGAAAAAAGAAAAAAGAAAAGGAAAGAAAGAAGAATACAAATAAATAAATAAAGAAAGAAAGAAAGAAAGAAAGAAAGAGAGAAAGAAAGAAAGAGAGAAAGAAGATTTGTTTACAGAATGATTCCCTCACTACAAAACAATTTATCGGGTGAAAAAAAAAAGTAAAAAAATAAATAAATAAAAAGGAAGGAATCTGTCTTGTGCTTAGCAAGATGTCAGTAAAGAGAAACAAACAAACAAACAAACAAACAAAACGTAACAAAATTTACATTCTCGTTCTTTTCCGTATCACCGAGTACACAGACAAAGTTCGTGAATACAAAACAACATTGAGCACACATCACGTTGCATAAAAAAAAGGACATTAGTTGGCGACGGTAACAAAAATACTTCCGTTACAGAAATCAACCTCAAAAGTAAAATACACACACACACACACATATACACGCACACACACACACACACACGCACTCACGCTAGGAAAAGTATGAAGAAAAAAATAAAAGAAAAAAGGAATTAATTGATTTGAAGGAGATGCCACTTTTGCCTGGTTGTAGGTTCCCTAACCACGTAAAAAGAATGGGGTACACCAACTATATTAGCTAATGGGCTGCTTCGCCGCTGGCTACTTTTTAAGATGTTTTCAGCGGCTGGAGTTGTTGCGTAATAATGCGGTACGCGAGCAAAAAATAAAAATTTGAAAGATTTGAATTAGAAGTCTGAACGGTTTTGTTAGGTTTCCTTGTTTTAACGACATATCAAACAAGTTGGGTTATTTAATGTCCGACCCACGCTTCTAAGAGATAAATGATCCTATTGAACATATAACGGGGTAGACGAAGTTGTTTCACAGGTTTAATTAAATAGGTTACAGGATAATTATGGCTTAAACAAACTTTGACACACAGACAAACACGTACACGATATTTTATATATATATATATATATATATATATATATATATATATATATATATATATCCTTATTCTTTCTTTGGACTTACAAAAACCATCTTCATATATATATATATATATATATATATATGATATAAATATAAATGTATATGTGTTAAATAATATAATATATAAATATATATATATATATATATATATATATATATATATCATTACATATATATATGTGTGTGTGTGTGTGGGTGAGTGTGTGTGTGTGTATACACAGTTATAAAAAGACTTACCACTGTAGTCCCAAATAAGCAAAATAATATCATCTATCTATCTATATATATATATATGGTTGTTGTAGGTCCAAAGAAAGAATAAGGATATATCTTAAAATAAGAAAGTCCACGAAGAGATTTGTATTTAAGGATCTTACATATATATTTTTGAGTAAATATTTACGAAATTAAAAAGGTTT
>CAUZXS010005374.1:127500-157034 GCA_963585895.1 Sepioteuthis lessoniana | reverse complement strand
AATCTGCTGGTGGGGTTCCAGTAATGATGGAGTTTTGGGGGAAAATGGGAGTATTCCTTCATTGCCATCGCCCCATGGTCCACTCTGACCCGAGGTGGTAGCACCTGATAGGGTCCTATTATGGGGCAACTAGATCTAAATTGTGTACTTTTGTTAAACTGAATTGTTTGAAATAAGACTGTTTGTATGTATAAAAATTTCATTTAGCATTAACCTACAATGTTTGATGTGCCATAAAACCAAACCAAGCCAAACCTACCTATATTCTCTCTCTCTCTCTCTCTCTCTCTATATATATATATATATATATATATATATTATAATGATAATAAATAAATATATATTATATATATATATATATATATATATATATATATATATATATATATATATATATATATATATATATATATTTAATCCATGGAAAATATTGTTCTGCAACCTAAGGTTTCATGAAGTTTATAACAACATTCATTTATACACACGTATAAATATATACACATGCATATAATCACATATATATTCGATCGCACACATATATACACACATATATATATACACATGTGTAAAAATATTTACAAGCAAAAACATATATATATATATATATGTATATAAATGCACACAAAGATATTTACATATACATACACACACATACATCTTTCGTTCTCTACCTATGGTCGCTGACAAGCTTCCATACTATTAAATATATATAAAAACTAATATAATAATAATGATAATAAATAAATATATATTATATATATATTTAATCCATGGAAAATATTGTTCTGCAACCTAAGGTTTCTTGAAGTTTATAACAATATTCGTCAGGCAGTTAAGAAGATGGAATGAAATTGAAAATCGAAAATGCGACAAAATACAGACAAAAAGCCGTTAAGATTTCGTTTATGTGTGGGTTGTAAGTACGTGTGTGTATATGGGTGTGGGTGTATGTGTGTGCGTGTGGATGCGAGTTTTTAAGTTTAGTCAGGCCAAGAACTTAACAAATGTATACACATTCGTTACGCAATTTCCGCTATAACTAACTTATTGCGGAAATTGCGTAACGAATGTGTATACATTTGTTTCGTTGACAGTGGGACAAATTATCATCGCTGTAAGTGAGAATCTGATTTGTAAACGTGTATGGTGGGCAAGAGTTGCAATGGGTATAAGTAAGGTTATACTGTGTCGTAAATATTTTGGTGTAATATATACGGGGGGGGGAATTATATAATAATAATAATAATAATAACTACATGGGATATAGCGTAAGAATTGTATACTATGGATCTCATTGGTGGTATGTATGCAATAAAATAAAATAAAATAAAATAATAAAGGGGTAAATAATATTAAGGGGGTTAAATAATAAATATGTTCGTAATAAATTGTTGTTATGCTAATTATAAATGAATATATATATATATATATATATATATATATGTATGTGTGTGCGTTTATTTACCAACCCGACGCACGAGCAGGATGTGACGCGATGAATATTTTAAAGCGGAGTTCAATAGGTCTAAATTCAGAGTTTTACTTCTCCTACACTGGTTGCCATACCATAGTTAAAGAGCCCAGTTTGACCTACAATTTATCCAGAACTAGAAAGAGAATAATTGAATGCATACCTTTCTCAGGTGTAATAACGCTACGAGAAATGTAAACAGCTATGTCCAGGATTTGAACATCGGGTGCTATGTCTATTTCCCACGACGAAGACCATTATATATATATATATATAACTTTGATATCAGAGTATCAAAATTGAGCGAAGCACTAATGTTCTTATGAAAGGCATGAATACATCTCTTCTCTCTTTTGCTACAAGCAAATAATAGGACCATATTTACCAACCCCCCCTGCTCAGGCAGGATATGCCACAAGGTCAATTTTTAAGCGGAGTTTAGCAGGTTTGAATTCAGAGTTTACCTTCTCCTAGACTAGTGGCCTCACCAAGGCTGAAGAACCTAGTCTGCCCTACTATTTACCCATAGCTGGAGGGAGAAGAATTGAATTCATACCATTCCCAAGGGTATTAATGCTATGGGAAAATGTAATCACCCTCGTCCAGGATTTGAACTCGTGTCGCTGTGTTCAATTCCAACGACGAAAACCATTACACCACGGGCACCTCCTGAAGCAAATAATAGGACTGACTTGGTATGACAACCAGTCTAGGAGAAAGAAAACACTGACTTCAAATCAGCAGTACTCCTCTTGTTAATTTATTTTGAGCTGCGTCCTGCACATGGTGGAGGTGTTAGGTAAACACACACATATATATATATATATATATATATATATAGTGTCATTAAAATGTCACTCTTTCTATGTGAGTATCTTTGTGATTAGATTATTTCAAACAGTCCCCATATTTTTTGTCATCTTTGTCAATATATTTTCGAATTTTCCAAAGGAGTACCATTACCAGAAAAAGGAGTACTTGGTAGAGAGGCATACTGTGTTCTTTAATTTTGTTACAGAAACAAGTGTACCAGTTTAAGGGGATAGGGGAAAACATACCTTTATTAAATAGCTTAAGTGATATTATGGAAGCCAAGAATGTATAGAAAGTCATCGGTGGAAACTGTTGGAAATAATATCATAAATGTGCTCCCATAGTACATGATTGGTTAGTTGGTTGGTTGGTTGGTTTTACGGCGTATCAACTCTTTTCGGGTCATTTAACGCCGAATTAAAGTTCAAACAATTCAGTTTAGTATAAATATAGTTTTGTTTACAACCAGTTAAATGTCAGAACGGTTCAGTTAAATGACAAAAAAAGTTCTATTTCAAACAATTCAGTTTAACGTAAGTACGCAGTTTAAATATCAAAAACAGTTCTATTTCAAATAATTCAGTTTAGCGTAAGTATTTAGTTTAGTTCTATTTGACGCTTAGATAGTGCCTTCTAAGGTGCTACTACTCCGGGCCAGAGTAGACATCCACAATAAACTCTTCCAAATTCAACCAACCTTGGGAGAGTGGAGACCAGCATCGAGAAAATCAAGAAGAGAACAAGTCGTTATATCTCGATTGCGAATCAGTCATACAAGGCTTACTCACTCTTTCATTCTGAAACAGAAACCACAACCACAGTGTTTGACCTGTCAGAAAACTTGCACGGTTGAACACATTCTTATAGAATGCAGAGCTTTCGCTGTTATCAGAAAGCAATTTTTCAAAGTAAATAGCTTAACCGATCTGTTCGAGAACGTCAAAATAGATGACGTTCTGTCCTTCTTGAGAGAGACAGAGTTGTACCAAAAAATATGACGACTTAAAACTGGTTAATCTTGTGCAACAAATGACATCCTGCTAATAGAAAATTTTACCTACTTTAGTATTCGTTTTGAAATCTTTGGTTGAATATGTATGTATATATAGACAGAATTTGGCGTTAAATGACCGACAAGGGTTGATATGCCATAAAACCCAAACAACCAGCCAACCAAGCCAGAGTAGACCTGGGAGTGATGGCAATGAAGGGGTACTCCACATTCCCCAAAGTTCCAGCATTACTGGAACCTCACCATCTGATTATTTAGTGTCATATTCAGGACACAGATAAAGATAGTGATGAATAGATGGAAAGTTATAGATGTGTGCGTGACTCAGTGTGTGTATATGTGTGTGTGTGTGCCGGGAAAATTGGAAAATGCTAGTGTGAATGGGTTAATAATCGAAAGTACTTTTGAGACACACAAACAAATAAAGAAATGGATAAACAGTTCTGACATTCTATTACGTTTTTGTTGGACCATCTTTTTCTATAATGCTCACGTTAATAAATGAAGAGAAAAAAGAAGAAAAGGGGAAAAAAACATGGCTAGTCTTCAAGACACTAGCGTAGTGCGTGTTAGTTTCACTAAAAGGGGTGAAAAAAAAAAGAAAAAAAAGAAGAAAAAAACTAAACAAAACAAATACGAAATCTATTTGATAAATGGAGAAATTCTGCTGCAAATACACACGTGAGAATGCACGACAAAAACAGAAGATGCGGTCAGAAATAATAAGTTAAATGATCATCATTATCAGCATCATCATCAGCAATTCGACCTGATAGCACAGAGTTCCCTAAATCTCTCTCGCCATCTGTCCCTATCGTCTATCGAGCCCGTGGTGTAATGGTTATCGTCGCAGGAAATGGACACGGCGACACGAGTTTAAATCCTGAACGAGACTGATTGCATTTCACATAGCGCTAATACCCTTGGGAAAGGTATGAATCCAATTAATCTCTCTCCAGCTACGGGTAAATAGTAGGGCAGACTGGGTTCTTCAGCCTTGGTGAGGCCACTAGTCTAGGAGAAGGAAAACTCAGAACTCAAACCTGTTAAACTCCACTTAAAGATCGACCTTGTGTCATATCCTACCCGAGCGGAGGGGTTGGTAAATAGGATCGTCTATCGATCCTAGCAGGTCCTAACTCCATCCAGTGTCCACAGAGAACTGATTTTTGTAAGTATTTGCTTGTCGACCAACCCTGGTGCGTCCATAGGAGAACATAGCTCACGACTTCGTCCTTACTTCACCAGCAATGCCCAAAATATCTTGTTCGTCTAACTTGTATAGTTAATGAAATGGGAGGCAGGTGGCCGTACAGCTATTGTTTTGTAGAGGGAGGCTTCCTGGATTTGTTAAAAAAATAGCTCGCATCATCCTACTGTAGTTCTCATCTAGCTTTTTCTCTTAGCACTACGTTAAAGTCCTGATGGTGCAGTCATACAATAGTTCCGACACAGTCATACCTTGGAATAATAAGCGTTTTGTTTTATCAGAGAGATCGGATTGTCATATGGTCGATAACCTTTCGATGGCAGTCCATGCCATTCCTATGGGTATGTTGACATCACTTTCTGTTGACGAGATATTGCTACCGAGTTATGTAAAATGGTCTACTAATTTCAGAGGCTATTTAGAGTGGAAGTGGTATCATCATTATCAATCTAGCAAAATTTTATTAAGTTAAATGATGTTAAGGAATCAAGTTAGATTATGCTAATTTATCGGATAGATCAGACTTCCATATGATCGATTAGCCTATCGATTGCAGTCCACGCCTTTGCAAGGCCCATATTGATATCACTTTCATTTGATGATACGCTGCTGCCGAGGTCGGAGAATTTGTCAACTAATTTCAGAGAACCGTCACTAAAACATAATTTCCTCCGTGTAGCGGTTGTGTCAATACTACTGTACGGATGCACCATACGCACGCAGACAAAATGTATTGAGAAAAAGCAAGACGGGAACTGCACAAGAATGTTACGAGCTACATTGAATAAACCCCCAGCATCAACATCCCACGAAAAAAAAAACAAAAAAAAAAAAAAAACAGCACTACGGCTACTCGCCCCTCATTTTAAAAATCAGGTATGCGGAACACTGCTGGAGAAGCAAAGACGAATGTCCTTCAATTGACCCCTTCACATGGAGGGCGCTACTCATTTCCCTGGATTGCTCAACTTTACCCTTGATCCTTACTTTTTTATTCTGAGTGTTAAGCAAGGTATCATCAAGTACCATTTTTTAAGTCTTTTGTATAACTCGACCGGGGATTGAACCCGGGTCTCTCAGGCCATTGGCAAATACTCTAACCATTAAGCCAAGCATCATCATCATCAACATCATCATGTCACGCTATCAACACGGATATCCTGACCCTCACTCGCCACCCCTTCCTATCGTCATTTGCTTCCGGCAGGTCTTCTGGACTACATTTCGTATCGATGTTGCATATTGACCTCCGACCCGGTCGGGCTGTAAAAATAGGAAATGTACCTGAGTAAATAACAGGTGCATCCGATCGAGGAATATCAGGATATTATAACCTTGACCGTGGATGGGTTGAATTGTTATATACTTACATAGGCAGATTCACATCTACATACATGCACATATATATGTAGAATAATTCACAACGACACGATGATGAAGACAGACGGAGGAATATTTATTTAACAATTAAGTACCTTTCAATTTATTTGCAAGGTTCGAAAGGGTTGTGTGGGGTTCCACTGTGAGAGGGAATTGGAGACCGAACATAAACTGTAATATTTTGACCCCACTCTTATGGCCGTCAGCGTTGTGTCTTTCTCATTCTCCAGCACTGCTGGAGAAGCAAAGACGAATGCATAAGCGATGTCCTTCAATTGACCCCTTCACATGGAAGTGTCAGTTTTGGGCGACCAAGAAGAACTTACTTAAAACAGTTCTGGGCGAATACAGGATGTAGTTTGGAAGATCTGCTGGGAGCGACAGATGATAAGGACGGATGGATGGAAAGAAAGTGTCGGGTAAATCCGCGCTGTCAGCGTGACAATGATGATGATGATGTATATTTATTCTTGCAACGTTCTCAGCGCCCATAGTACGCCTTTGAACTGAACTTATTGCCGAGTCAATTCACAAATGTCTGTTTCCTTTGGGGCACTCTTTCTCCAATACTCCAAAAGCTGAAGGGGTATTAAGATCTGGGCGAAATTCCCATATCAATCAAATAGATTTTTTTTATTTATGATATTAATTATGAATTTAGAAAACGTTTACATGAATCCTATGTAGAGTCAGATGTTAGAACTTCAGCAGTACTATGTGGTCAGTACTAGAGTCAGCAGTACTATGTGGTCAGTACTAGAGTCAGCAGTACTATGTGACAGTACTAGAGTCAGCAGTACTATGTGGTCAGTTTTCTTCAGTATCAGCATTTTAATCATATCTAACATCGTCGAAATGCGCAAAAGGAGGTCATCAGTGATCGCTTCCCCGGCCTTTTGGCTGGGTCGTCTGGCATTTGTGCCGGATGGGTGATCGAAATCAATGGCAGATTCGAGGCCGAAAGGCCCCCCAACTTCGGCTGGGCCACCTTCGGGTGGGCGAGCAGCAACCTTTGTTCCCTATGTATAGCACTAGACTTTGCTGTCTAGTTCAAGCCATAACCCGGCATACGTGCCCGGATCCAAAACTGGATTAGTGAAACTGCTTGCCTCATTAGACCCACATTGCACTCAGTGGGTCGATGAGCAACACAGACCAGAAGGGTTCGAGTCTCGGTTCGTTCCCAACCATCCCTTCCCTTTTATCCCCACTTTAATCGGCCTTCGGGCTTTTGACCTTGTGTCAAGTCCTGTCTGGTGGGAGGCAGCGACAAATATCATCACTCCGGTATCATTATAGAGTTCATGTTTTACATCAGATCGGCTCCAACGTCAACCCTGGCCTATTTCCAGGCACCTCCTCTCTTGCGTAATTGGTTGGTTCGTTGTTTGGGTTTTATGTCATATCAACCTTTGTAGGTTATTAAACGCCAAATCCCTTTTTTATACAAATAATCAGTTCTATTTCAAACAATTTAGTTTAGTATGAGTACCCTGTTTAATTGTCAAAAACATTTTTATTTCAATCTATTCAGTTTGCTCAAACAGTTCTAATTCAACCAATTCAGTTTAGTATAAGAATAGTTTTTGAGTAAAATCAATTAAATGTCAGAACCGTTCTATTTCAAACATTTTAGTTTAGCGTAAGTACAGTTTCAACGTCAAAAACATTTCTATTTCAAGCTATTCAGTTTAGTCAAACAGTTCTAATTAAAACAAATCATTCTAGCATAAGTAGGCAGTTTAGTCCTATTTGACCCATAGGTAGGACCCTATCAGGTGATACCACTCCTGGTTAGAGTGGACCTGTGAGTGATAACAATGAAGGGGTACCCCGTGTTCCCCAAAAGCTCCAGTATTACTGGAACCTCACTATCAGATTGTCTAGTGTCATATCCAGGACACTCGTTGGTGAAAAATACCCTTCTGCAGAGAAGCAGTCAGTGTATTCTACAGCCACAGCCAACTGATGAGGTTCCGGTAATGCTGGAGCTTTGGGGAATGCAGGGTATCCGTTTATTGCCATCGCTCCCAGCTCCACTCTGGCCCACAGTGGTAACACCTGATAGGGTCCTATCTAAGGGTCTAACAAAACTAAACGGTATACACGCTAAACTGGATTGCTTGAAATATGACTCTTATGACATTTAAATTACGTACTTAAGTTAAACTGAATTGTTTGAAATCGAACTGTTTTTGATATTAAAACTGTATCTAGACTAAACTGAATTGTTTGAATTAGAACTGTTTTATTAAACTGAATAGCTTGATAAAGAAATGTTTTTGACAATTAAAGTGGGAACTTGCGCTAAACTAAAATTTTAAAAATCATCATCTTGTCATGCCATCAGCAGTGATATCTCGAAGGCAAGGGAAGAAAATATAGCAGTCGTTTTTATTCAGCTATGATCACTGCAACTCGAAAAGTTCCTTCTTCTCCCTTCCTCTCGGTGGTGACGGGGTGTGTGTGAGAGCTGGCTGTTCGAAACACGCCTGTCACAGCAGATAGGTCGTAGTAGACTGGGGTAGGACGGGTCGGGGCCTCAGGAACCTTTAACGCACCCGTTTTGACAACTGCCTTCAACTCTGCCAAAATCTCATTACTTGTTTTCTTAAATAGAGATTTTGGGGAACAAATCGAAGATCCTCGAATGTTCGATGTCACTAGTGAAACACGTGATGATACATCTGTGATTATTTTAAAATCACGTCTAACTTTGCAGGTCATTCTGCCTGCACGCGCAAGTCCCGTGACACCTTCACTGATTGACGATAGCGCCCGTCCGTAATATTACAGGGGTCCAAAGGGGTACATTACTTATGAGCTTGTCCCTACTTCTCCAGCAGCGTCCTTCATGTCTGGTTCGTCTAACTTTAATAGTTTTCGTGATGGGTGGTCGGTAGCCGTATAGCTGCTACTTTGTGGGGTGTTGCCTCCAGGACTTGTTCAATATTGCTCGCAGCATTCTTGTGTAGTTGCCGTCAAACTTTTTCTCCATCCATTTCGTTAGCGTCCATTTAGTGCATCCATACAGCAGTATCGACATGACTGCTACTTGGAGGAAACTGCGTTTCACTTTATCGGTCAGGTCTAACTTCCATATGACCAATAGCCTATTGATAGCTGTCCATGCTTTTGCTAGTCACATGTCGATGTCTGTCTCGGTTGATGAGACACTGCTTTCTAAGTAGTTGAACTTGTTAACTAGTTTCAGAGAGCTACCGTTTAGTGTGGAAATGTCGCCTGTTTGATTAAAGCACATATATTCCGCTTTGTGAGCATTGACATGGAGGTCAATGCCTGCAGCAGCTTGTTCCAAACTATGCAGTAGTGTTTTGGCTTGGGCGGGTGCATTTGCCTGAAGCGATATGTCATCGGCGTAGACGGCGTCGGTAATTGTTTTTGCGGGGTACCTTCTGCTTCATTTCTTTGTCAGCTCGAAACCGTTTTCTTTGAGTTTATCAATCGATGTTCTAAGCACGTAGTCTAAATAGAACTGTTTATTTGTATAAAAATGGATTTGACATTAAATAATCTACAAAGGTTGATATGCCATAAAACCCAAACAACCAATCAACTTTCTTGCAAAGTCAGCTGGGGCTATAGAATACACCGATAGCATCTCTGCAGAGGGGGGAGACTCCACCTAAGCAATCTGATAGTGAAATTCCAGTTATGCGGGAGCTTTGGGGAATGCAGAGTACTACTTCATTGGCATGGCTACCAGATCCACTAAGGCCCGGTGTGATAGCACCTGATAGGGTTCTATTTATGGGTCCAATTGAACTAAACTGTACTAATGCCAAATGGAATTGTTTGAATTTGAACTGTTTTGACATATAAATTGCATTGGTATACTAAATTGAATTGTTTGAATTAGATCTGTTTGACAAAACTGAACAGCTTGAAATAGAAATGTTTTTGACAATTAAACTGTATACTCATGCTAAATTGAATTTTTTAAAAATAAAACTGATTTTTTTAAAAATAAAAATGGGTTTGGAATTTTTCTTCTTGACTAGACTTCGCGAACGAAGATTTATGAAGGAAGTTGTCCACGTCGACTGCAGGAATACTGATGGCTGACTAGATATAGATATGTTTTTTACAATTAAATTGTGTATTTATGCTAAACTGAATTGTTTGAAATAGAATTGTTTATTTACATAAGAATGAATTTGGCATTAAACAAGCTACAAAGGTTGATATGCTATAAACAACAAACAAACAAACAAACAAACAAACAAAAATAGCACTTTCGCCGTGTTGTCACAGTTTCTTTACCTGTCCTTCTATTTCCCATTTAAGTTTTTCTATTCATGTTTGGGTTCCTTTGGGGAAAACCGATTTTATCACAGACTAGTTTGACTCCTGCTCAAATTAGTTCGTTTAGTTCAGTGATGTCACTTGCTGGAATATTTGGCAATAATTTGTTTGCCTTTTCAGTTTTCACTTTTTCTACTCTTGGTTCCTGAGGGATGAGAATGTTGTCATCTTTTTCAGTCATGGTTTTCTTTATTAAGTCTATATTTCTCATGTCTTCTGGCGATAACATTTTTATATGTTGCTGCTGTCTGTGGAGTTTTGGTTTTCCGTATTTTGTATTTCGATTCGGACCGGGGGATCTTGAGGATATTCTACACTATTTACTTATAGACATATTTCGGGTACCTCAAAGTCACAAAACGAACATTTCATTAAAATCATTCTAGCTTGGCCAGCAATATAAGATCATATATATATATATATATATATAAGATTTAATATAGATGTGAGTTTGCCAATTTTGCCGAGTAAAAGTTGGCGTCTGTAGTCGATATCTACTACACCAAAGTGTTGGGGAGGGCGCTACACATTTCCCTGGATTGCTCAACTTTACCTTGATCCTTACTTTTTTATTCTGAGTGTTAAGCAAGGTATCATCAAGTACCATTTTTTAAGTCTTTTGTATAACTCGACCGGGGATTGAACCCGGGTCTCTCAGGCCATTGGCAAATACTCTAACCATTAAGCCAAGCATCATCATCATCAACATCATCATGTCACGCTATCAACACGGATATCCTGACCCTCACTCGCCACCCCTTCCTATCGTCATTTGCTTCCGGCAGGTCTTCTGGGCTACATTTCGTATCGATGTTGCATATTGACCTCCGACCCGGTCGGGCTGTAAAAATAGGAAATGTACCTGTGTAAATAACAGGTGCATCCGGTCGAGGAATATCAGGATATTATAACCTTGACCGTGGATGGGTTGAATTGTTATATATTCACATACGCAGATTCACATCTACATACATGCACATATATATGTATAATAATTCACAACGACACAATGATAAAGACAGACGGAGGAAGATTTATTTAACAATTAAGTACCTTTCAATTTATTTGCAAGGTTCGAAAGGGTTGTGTGGGTTTCCACTGTGAGAGGGAATTGGAGACCGAACATAAACTGTAATATTTTGACCCCACTCTTATGGCCGTCAGCGTTGTGTCTTTCTCATTCTCCAGCACTGCTCAACCGGAGGCCCTGGGGCCCAGCTCTCTGCTGGATGATGGATTTCTTTACTGCATCTTATCAGCAACTTCTCTCGACCCCAACTCAATCAGGGGCCCCGAGCCCCTTCGGCCTGGTGTGGCTTTCCCTACCACATCTCGTCTATAACTCCGTCCGATCTCTAACTGCAACTGACTTGACTTCTCTCTTGACTGAGTTATATAATAGTTCAACGCCCCGGGTGAAGACAGGAAGTCAGTCAGTTGGGGATCAGACTAGCTGGAGATAAGATGCGGTAGAGAAAACCAACACCCAGAGAGACTGGGCCCCAGGCCCCCGGTTGAGCAGCCTAGGAGAACGGGAAAGAAAAGCGGTTATGGCTAATAGAGTGGGGGTCAGTATGTTGCAGTTCTGTTCGGTCTCCAACTCCCTCTCACACACAACCCTTTCAATAAAGTGAGAGGTATATTTTTCTAAAGAACTGTGTCGCTCGTCTTTATTGTGCCGCTGTATTCTGCGTATATTCTGGCTATACAACATCAGCACAGAGCTGCTGTATGTAGGTTCAAGCTGGTCGTTCTGCCTTTGCTCGTCCATGTGAAGGGGTCCACAGGAGTACATCACTTATGCGCTCGTCCCTACTTCTCCAGCAGTGTCCTGCATGTCTGGTTCGTCTGATTTTAATAGTTTTCGTGATGGGTGGTAAGTGGCCGTAGAGCTGCTGCTTTGTGGGGTGTTGCCTCCAGGACTTGTTCAACATTGCTCGCCGCATTCTTGTGTAGTTGCCGTCAAGCTTTTTCTCCATTCGTTTTGTTAGCGTCCATGTAGTCCATCGGAGGACACACCCTCGAATGAGGAGTAAGCCTCGCAATTCAGTACGCTATTATTCCATTGCTTGTTTATAAAGAAGTAGTCTATATATATATATATATAACATGGTAGTGTCACCCTGGATTTTTATGCATTTTAAATTCTGTCTGAAGAATGCAAAATGCATGAAACCTAGGGTCACAAAACTACCACACCATGTTTAGCGTAAAGTTAGGCAGGTTTTGAAGCGTCCTGTGTGATAAGCCACACTGAAGAGCTGTGATACAACGAAACAGTCTGTCTGTGGATGACAAATATATATATATATATATATATATGTCTGTGAGTGTGGGGGTGCGTGTGTGTGTGTATGTGAAAGCTCTATCATTGATATTGAGCACTATTTAACAATACTGCAACATTTAGTCCTCCATTAAATCACCAAGTGAACTAGCAAGAACCATAGACCTCTTATATATATATATATATATATATATATATTGTGACATTGTTGGCTGTCACTAATTCACTTTGTGGGTTTGTGGCGAACCAAGTGTGATATAATTTGGAGAGTGCTCAATATCTGTGATAGACCTATTATGTAGAATTAATAAATAAATATATATTAGATTTTATATATTTAATACCATGGAAGTTTGTCTGCAACCTTAGGTTTCATGAAATTTTACAAACCACAATCATCAGGCAGATAGCGAAAGAAAATGAAAAAATCGAAAAAATTGATTTGATTGTACTTTTCGAATTTTTCGATTCCTTCATTTTCTTACTTACATATATATATATATATACTTATAATTTGCAAACTCACAGCTATATAAAATCTCATATATATATTTATATATATATGGCCCGGGAGACATGTGTTCAACCCCAGGTCGTGTCATACCAAAGACTCAAAAATGGTACTTGATGCTGCCTTGCTTAACACTCAGCATTATAAAGTACGCATCAAGGGTAGAGTGGAGCAATCCAGAGAAAGAAGTAGAACCATCCCCTACACCTTGGTGTTGTAGCTATCGAAAAGGGAGCCTTCGGGTCACTCTCGAATACGGTCCCCGACTTTACTTACTTATATATATATAATTTTATATTGCTGTGGTTTTGCCCATTCTGAGTATATATGAATAAATATTTTTTATTTTCATGTACATTAGTTATATATATATATATATATATATATATATATATATATATATATATATATATATATATATATATCATTAAAATCGGCAAACTCACAACAAAATGAAAACTTATATATATAAATGTATGTATATATATAATTATAAAATTTTATATTGTTAGTTTGTCAATTTTAATTGCATATATATATATATATATGTGTGTGTGTGTGTGTGTTTCTGCATATGTTTGTGTGCGAGTGTTCTTCCTGTGTGTGTGCGTTTTAAACAATAAATAACTTTCTGAGAAAAATGGTTTCTGATTTCCATTTTCATTTTCAAAATGTGAATTAATAACAAACCATATACCGAGCAAATGTTCATATATATATATATATATATGTGTGTGTGTGTGTGTGTGTGTGTGTGTGTGTGTGAGTATGTGTGTGTCTAGGTTTAATTCAAATTGACGAACATCTAATTTATTATTTCTTGTCAATCAAGATAATCAATCTATCTATTGTCTTTCGATGACAAGAAAAAAATTAAATGCAAAAATTGAAGATTCCAGTTTGTTAAGCAAATGGTTTATTTTTATAAATAAACAATTTACTTTTTAGGAGAAAAAAGAACCAAATTTCTAAGGTGGGTGGCCTAAATTACTATAAAGCTAGCATTGCCTGTTCACGACATCTTAGAAAATTGACGACAACAACACAATAACCGATGAGAAAAATAATAAAAACTATTGGCAAAATAACACACATAATATACATTATATATGTCGTACCTTTTCATGAAATTATATATATATATATATGCAATATACCGACCCACACCAAGTGAGTAGAGTGTTCTCCCATGCCCCAGGAGACCGGGGTTCAATCCCAGGTCGAGTCATACCAAAGACTCAAAAATGGTTCTTGATGCTGCCTTGATAAACACAGCATTATAAAGTACGCATCAAGGGTAAAGTGGAGTAATCAAGGGAAAAAGGAGTAGCGCCCACCCCCGACACTTCGGTGTAGTAGCTATTGAAAAGAGAACCTTCACGTCGCCCTTGTCTACGGTCGGCAAACTTTACATATATATATATATATATATATATATTTCAAATGAATAAATGTATATTAGTTTTTATATATATTCAATAGCATGGTGCTTATCGGCGATCAGAGGTTTCATGTCGTCTTTTTAGGACAATCATTTTATACGACCACACACAATAATACGCAAACATAATTTACACACACATACACGTGAGCATACACACACACATCTATAAAGAGTTGTTAGGATTGTGTACAACTCTTTATGTGAGCGCGCACGCGCGTGTGTGTGTGTTTGTGTAGATCATATTTGCGTATTAATGTGTGTGGTCATATAAGAAATATTTAATATGCACGGCAAATTTGAGGTTGTATCCTTAATATATGAGTCACGATGTGTAGCCAAAGTCACGACAGTTTGACCGAGTAAAAAATCTTTTTTTGCATTCGTGTAGTGGGGGTATGCGCACGCGCGCGCATGTGTGGTGATGATTTTAACTAAGGAGCAAAATATCATCATCATTGCATTACGAAGAAAATAAAGTTTTGACTTGTAAGCATAATAGACCAAGGAGTATGGTGGGTCAGAGTGTAAAAAATATCGTGGTGATGGGACATGTTACTATGGAGTATTATTTGATTAAATAGATTTATTTTTCAATTTTCGTATTCGTTTATGTGTGTGTGTTCCGGTGATTTTAACGAAGGAACAAATTATCATCATCAGTGCATTACGAAGAACATTAAGTTTTGATTTGTAAGCATAGTAGACGAAGGAGTATGGTGTATCAGAATTGCAATAAATATCATGGTGATGAGACATGGTTTGGTTTGGTTTCTTTTTTTAATGTCATATCAACTCTTTTTAGGTTATTTATTGCCAAAGCCATTCTCCTAGAAGAACAGTAGTGGTACTATTTAACCCATAGCTGGGAGGATAAGGGGGTTCATACCTTTCCCAAGGGTATTTACCCAAAAGTGAATGTAATAGCGCGACTGGAGTACGAACTCGCGTACTACGAATCCGCAGTCCATCGCTTTAACCATTACACCACGAGGACACCCCCGTGATGAGATATGTTATATTGTAATATACTATGGAGTATTATGCAATATTAGTATTTTATGCTGTAATATGCTTTGTGTTAGGCTGTAATAATAATTTGCATTAGTTATTTGTTAATTATATATTGCGTATGCATCATTGTAATATGTATGTAAGGAAAATAGAGAATATATTGTGTTAAGACGTTGCAATAATTGTTTGTATCAAATATGTTGTTTATTTGTTCGTTGGTTTTTATGGGGTTGGGTGAGTGTGTACGGCGATGATTTTAATTAAGAAGCAAATTATTATCATTGCATAATTAAGAAAATGAACTTTTGATTTGACCTGTAACCATGACGTAAGGATAATAGGTGAGGAGTTGTGTTGGATTACAATAATTATTTTTATTAGCTATGTTGCGTTAATGTTATATTACGTATAGGTTATTGTAATATGTAATTTTTCTGGCGTTAACAGCTTCTTCTTCGTCGTGTTGTTAAGATTATGACTATATAACACAAGTATTGATATGGTTAGTTAGGTTAGGTTTGGTTGGTTATTTGGGTTTTATGGCATATCAACATTTGTAAGTTATTTAAGATCCAGCGAGCCTCAACAGCCATACTAGATCAGACCTTCAACTCTTTTCGCTGCGGCCGGACTTACCTGTCCTGTATCGGCTTAGTCAGCCATCAGCATGCCGGCAGTCGACGTGGACAGCCTCCTTCATAAATATTCGTTTGCGAAGTCTAGCCAAGAAGAAAAATTCCAAACCCATTTTTATTAAAAAAAAATCAGTTTTTATTTTTTGGATTACAATAATTACTTTTATTAGCTATGTTGCGTAAATGTTATATTACGTATACTTTATTGTAATATGTAATTTTTCTGGCGTTAACAGCTTGATAAGAGCCAGAAGAAACCGATTGTTTATATTTTCTTTTTTAATGATAAACATGCCCACACTTTCCCGAAACCAATATGTCTTCCTTGCTATTTGATATTAATAATTCTTTTCAACACTATTCATTCATTTGCTCATTTTTAAATGGTTCCAAGTATTGTATTTTGACCTTCGACCCGGCCAAAAATGCCATTCAGAGTGATGCACCGGAAGGAAGTGACACATTCTAATGGCAGTTATGAGAGGAAATCGCGTGGGCAGAAATTGGCTGATGAAATGGGACGAGGTAAAAAAAATTCCCATGGTACACTCATAGACTGATGCACCGGAAGAGAGTGACCTGTGAACTGCATGACAGTTATTTCCGCTTGATGACGATCAAACATGCGATTCCAAAGATCGAGTAGGCGACTGAGTGAACGTTGAACTATTATATAACTCAATCAAGACAGAAGTCAGATCAGTTGGAGACAGTTAGAGATTGGACGGGATTTTAGACGAGATGTGGTAAGGAAAGCCACACCAGGCCGAAGGGGCTCGGGGTCCCCGATTCCAGAGAAGATGCTGATAAGATGCTGTAAAGAAAGCCATCACCCAGTAGAGTGGGCCTCTGGGCCTCAGGTTGAGCATCAGGAGAACAAGAAAGACACAACGCTGACGGCCATAAGAGTGGGGTCAAAATATTTCAGTTTATGTTCGGTTTCCAACTCCCTCTCACAGTAAAAACCTACACAACCCTTTCGAACCTTGCAAATAAATTGAGAGGTATATATTTGTTAAAGAGGTCTTCGCTCGTTTTTCTTCTTCGTTGTGTTTTTAAGATTATGACTATATAACACAAGTACTGATATGGTTAGTTAGGTTAGGTTTGGTTGGTTATTTGGGTTTTATGGCATATCAACATTTGTAAGTAATTTAAGATCCAGCGAGTCTCAGCAGCCATACTAGATCAGACCTTCAACATAGAGGACTTACCTGTCCCGTATCGGCTTAGTCAGCCATCAGCATGCCGGCAGTCGACGTGGACAGCCTCCTTCATAAATATTCGTTTGCGAAGTCTAGCCAAGAAGAAAAATGCCAAACCCATTTTCATAAAAAAAATCAGTTTTATTTTTTAAAATTCAATTTAGCATGGGTATACAATTTAATCGTCAAAAATATTTCTTTTTTAAGCTATTCAGTTTACTCAAACAGTTCTAATTCAAACAATTCAATTTAGTATTGCTATAGTTTTGTTCACTCACAGTTAAATATCAAAACAGTTCTATTTCAAACAATTCAGCTTAGCGTAAGTACAGTTTCAATTGAGTTTAGCATTAGTACGCATTTTACATGTCAAAACAGTTCTATTTTAATCAATTCAGTTTAGCATAAGTACGCAGTTTAGTTCTATTTGACCCATAGATAGTACCTTATCAGGTGCTACCACTCCGGGCCAAAGTGGACCTGGGAGCGATGGCAATGAAGGGGTACTCTGCATTCCCAAAATTCCATTATTAATGGAGCAACACCATCAGATTGTTTAGTGTCATATCCAGGACACTTGATGGAGGGGTGTTACCCCTATGCAGAGAAGCAGTCGGTGCTTTCTGCAACCACAGCTGACTGGGCAATGGTATTCATCTTTCGCGCTAACAATTCAATTTAACATCAGTCATTTGTTTGCGCACAGTTAGATAGTTAAATAATTCTATTTTATCCATAGATGGGACCCTGTTCGGTTTGACCTCTCTCCGGATTAGTAATGATGACTAAGAAGAGGGATTCCTCCTTCTCCAAAGCTCCAGTATATTAGCTTTACCATCAGGTTGTTTTGTGTCTCATGCTGGCCGTTTGTTGTTGTTGTTGTTGTTGGTGGTGGTGGGGGGGCCTCACACTCTTCTGTAAAGATGCAGTTAGCGTATTCTAAAGCCCATGTCCTCTGGACGCATATAAATAGAAAAACACAGGATAGATAGATAGATAGATAGATAGATAGATATGCGTGTGTCATCCGTCGAAGTTGCTTTTCGGACCTTTACGTCAAAAAAAAAAAAAAAATTAAATAATCGAAACTTGTGTCTGAAAAAAAAAGAAATGATTGAATTCTGCGAAGAGAAAGATACATTTTAAAGCGGCCAACATCAAAGGGACTTGATAGAAACCCATCTTTTTTTTTCTTTTTTTTTTTTTTTCACATTTTTTATTTATAACACCGACAATAGATTCAGATCTAACCAGACAGACACTGCGATTTGGAACAGGAATTAAATCTTTTATTTTCATCAACAATTCCTTCACTTGCTGAGCTTGTCTGATAGAGTTAGAACCCCACTACATTCTCTCTCTCTCTCTCTCTCTCTCTCTCTCTCTCCATGTGTCCATCTCTCACTCTTTCACGCTGTCGATCTGCCTGTCTCTCCCTCACTCTCACTCTCTTTCTTTCTTTCTCTCTCTCTCTCTCTCTCTCTCTGTCCATGTGTCCATCTCTCACTCTTTCACGCTGTCGATCTGCCTGTCTCTCCCTCACTCTCACTCTCTTTCTTTCTTTCTCTCACTCTCTCTCTCCCTAACTCTGTCCGTGTGTCCATCTCTTACTCTTTCATGCTGTCGATCTGCCTGTCTCTCCCACACACTCACTTTCTTTCTTTCTTTCTCTTTCTCTCCCCCCCTCTCTCTCTCACTCTGTGTCTGTCTGTCTGTGTGTCTCTCTCACTCTCACTGTGTGTGTGTCTGTCTCTCTCATTCTGTCGGTCTCTCTGTCTCTCCCTCACTCTCTCTCTCTCTCTCTCTCTCTCTGAATCTGTCGCTGTCTGTCTCTCTATCTCTTTCTCTCTAAATCAGTCTGTCTGTCTGTCTCTCTCTCTCTCTTCTCTCTCTCTCTCATTCTGTCCCACTTTCCCTATCTCACTCGGTCTCTGTATTTCTCACTCTGTTTATCTCTTTGTCTCTCACTTTGTCTCTGTCTGACTATCTGTCTTTCTCTGTCTCTCTATTTCTCTCTCTCTTTCACACTGTCTCTATCACCCTGTCTCTCTCTCTCTCTCTCTCTCTCTCTCTCTCTCTCTCTTACACACACACACACACACACACACACACTGTCTCTGTCTGTCTCTATCACTTTGTCTGTCTGCCTGTCTCTCTCCCGCTGTCTCTCTCACTCTGTCTGCCTGTCTGTCTATCTGTCTGTCTCTTTGTCTCTCTCACATTATCTGCCTATCTGTCTGCCTCTGTCTCTCTCTCCCTCTCTCAGTATATGAATAAACAAATATTAGCCATTAACAAAAGATTAAGACCACTCAATGTAAACTATAATATTTCTGATTTTGTAAGAGGGAAAAACCTTTTGATATGCGGTCAGTCTATCTCAGGACTTGTTATCATTCAAGTTATTTATTATATCATATTTTTTTCCGACATAAAAGCCTCAGATTACTTACAGTAACTTCTGTCAATAATTTGTTGATAGTTGTTTGATTGGTCCTTTGCTTGATTGATTAGTTTTATGGCATGACATAACTTGCTGGGTTATTTTATGACGAAAACATTATTACAATCAGGTTCTCGAATTATGTATAGTACGAAAAACTATCCCCGCAATCATTTCAAACAGCTAAACACTTCATACTTAGTTGCAATATCAATCTTTTAAGACCCAATGTGTTAAAGTTCACAGTCACTTTAAACAGCTAAACACTTCATACTTAGTTGCAATATCAATCTTTTAAGAGCCAATGTGTTAAAGTTCACAGTCACTTTAAACAGCTAAACACTTCATACTTAGTGGCAATATCAATGTTTTAAGAGCCAATGTATTAAAGTTCACAGTCACTTTAAACAGCTAAACACTTCATACTTAGTGGCAATATCAATGTTTTAAGAGCCAATGTATTAAAGTTCACAGTCACTTTAAACAGCTAAACACTTCATACTTAGTGGCAATATCAATGTTTTAAGAGCCAATGTATTAATCACAGTCACTTTAAACAGCTAAACACTTCATACTTAGTTGCAATATCAATCTTTTAAGACCCAATGTGTTAAAGTTCACAGTCACTTTAAACAGCTAAACACTTCATACTTAGTTGCAATATCAATCTTTTAAGACCCAATGTGTTAATAAAGTTCACAGTCACTTTAAACAGCTAAACACTTAGTCGCAATATCAATGTTTTAAGAGTCAATGTATTAATCAAGTTCACAATCGTTTTAAACAGCTAAACACTTCATACGTAGTTGAAATATCAATGTTTCAAGTGTCAGTGTGTTAATAATTTTCACAGTCTTTTTATTAGGTGTAAATTTCGTTTTAGCGTGCCCATGAGTATATATGTAAATAGTTATACTTTTCAAGATAATGCCATCAGGCCCAATAGCCACATGAAAATTGATCATATTAAATAGAATAGCAAGCGCAAGTTATGCGGAGACAGAGATGGAACAGTCAGTCACGTAATAAACAAATGCTGCAAAAATTGAAAAATGAAGATGAAAGTAGGTGTAAATGCAAGTGAAAGGGGATTCACTGGGAATCGTGCAAGAGATTAAAGTTTGACCAGACTAACAAATGGTATATACACGAACTAGAATCCGTCCAAGAAAATGAGAGGCAAAAAATTCTCTGTGATTTCTAGCAGATCATAGAGCGAAAATGATTGAAAATGAAAAAGAAATAGTAAAATATCTGGATCTTGCCCGAGGGCTGAAAAAAATTGTGGAACACGAAGGTGACCGTGATATTTGATGCGTTTGGAACGGTCCACAAAAGAAATGGAAACAGGATTGGTGCGACTGGAAATTAGTAAAAAAAATATCGATATGATCCAGACGATAGAAATGTTGATATTGGCAAGAATACTCTGAACTGTTCTGGAGACCTGCGGAAACTTTTTGTCGCTCAGACTCCAGTGAAAGGTCTCCCACATACGCCTGTGTGAAAAACTCGCGAAGAGTGAAATAATAATAATAATAATAATGTAACTACCAAATCAAGACAAGATTAGAACGCTCTGAGAAAACGAAATCTACAAATACTTGGGAATCTTGGAGGCTGACACCATCAAACAAGTTCAAATGAAAGATAAAATTCAAAAAGAATATTTCAGAAGAACTAGAAAACTACTCGAGATAAAACTCTCGAGCAGAAACCTCATCAAAGGAATAAATACCTAGGCTGCACCCCTCGTTAGATATTTGGAACCCTTTCTCAAGTGGACCATAGATGAACTTAAATGGATCAAAGAACAATAAAACTAATGACCATGCATAAGGCATTACATCCCAGAGACGACGTTGACAGACTATACGTATCTAGAAAAAAGGGAGGAAGACGACTTGCCAGCATCGAAGACACCGTTGACGCATCCATACAACGGCTCGAAGACTAAATAGAAAAACACGAACGAGGACTGGTTACACCCATCAGAAACGATACGGACAACACGATAGACGATAGAATGAGAACAACTAGGAAACAAAAATGGGGAGAGGAAACAACTCTATGGCCGCTTTAAACGACTAATAAACAACATTTCACACCAGAAAACCTTGACCAGGCAAAGAAAAGGAAACCTTAAGAGCGAAACAGAATCTCTCCTAATAGCAGCACAGGACAACGCCATAAGAACCAATCATTTCAAAGTGAGAATAGATAAGACACAACAAAATAGCAAATGTAGGTTATGTGGTAATAGAGACAAAATGATCAATCACATAATAAGCGAATGCAGCAAATTAGCACAGACGGAATATATGACTAAACTCAACTAGGTGGGAAAGGTGATCCACTAGGAATTGTGCAAGAAATTTAAATTTGACCTTGCAAACAAATGGTTTATGCATAACCCGGCATCTATCCAAGAAAATGAGACACATAAACTCCTATGGGATTTTAATATACAAACGGATCACCGAATCTCGGCCAGGCGACCAGACCTTATAACAACAACAACAACAAACAAACAAAAAAAGAGAACTTGCAAAATCGTGGACTCTTCCGTTCCGGCTGACCATAGAGTAAAATTGAAAGAAAGTGAAAAGAAGGATATATACCTCGACCTTGCCAGAGAATTGAAAAAAAACAAAAAAAACTGAGGAATATAAAAGTGACGATTATACCAATTGTGATTGGTACTTTTGATACAGTCTTCGATGGATTGTTACAAGGACTGGAAGACTTGGAAATAAGAGGACGAGTGGAGACCATCCAAGCTACGACATTATCGCGAACGGCCAGAATACCGAGAAGAGTCGTGGAGAATCGATGCGACTTGCTGTCACTCAAACTTTAGTGAAAAACAATCAGCAAACGGTAATATGAAAAACTCTCACGGAGTACATATTAGTGATAATAATAAACTCAGAATTAGTCCTGGAGAATGAGACATAAACTCCCTGGGATTTTGAGATATAAACTGATCACCTAATCTCGACTAGACGACCAGACCAAATAATAAACAACCATATTTACCATCCCCTCCGCTCGGGCAGGATATGACACAAGGTCAATTTTTAAGCGGAGTTTAATAGGTTTGGATTCAGAGTTTTCCTTCTCCTAGACTAGTTGTATCGCCAAGGCTGAAAAACCTAGTCTGCCCTACTATTTACCCATAGTTGGAAAGAGGATTATTGGATTCATACCTTTCCCAAGGGTATTAGTGCAATGTGAAATGCAATCATTCTCGTCCAGGATTTGAACTCGTTTCGCCGTGCCCATTTCCTGCAACGATAACCATTACACCACGGACACCAAGTAATAAACAACAAGACAAAAAGAACTCGGCGAATTGTGAACTTTGCAGTTCTGGCTGACCACAGAGAAGAATTGAAAGAAAGCGAAAAGAAGGATAAGTACCGGGACCTTGCTAGAGAACTGGAAAAAACTGTGGAACATGAAAGTGACGGTGATACCAATTGTAACTGGTGCTCTTGGTGAGTCACCGAATGATTAGTACGGAGACTGGAGGACTTAGAAATAAGAGGACAAGTAGAGACACGGCGACACGAGTTCAAATCCTGGACGAGACTGATTGCATTTCACATAGCACTAATACCCTTGGGAAAAGTGTGAATCCAATTATTCTCCCTCCAGCTATGGGTAAATAGTAGGACAGACCGGGTTCTTCAGCCTTAGTGAGCCAAATAGTCTAGGAGAAGGAAAACTCTGAATTCAAACCTGTTGAACTTCGCTTAAAAATTGACCTTGTGTCATATCCTGCCCGAGTGGAGGGGTTGGTAAATAATAATAATAGAGACTATCCAAACTACAGCATGAGTAAGATTAGCTAGAATACAGAGGAGAGTCCTGGAGATTTGAGGAAACTTGCTGTCACTCAAACTCAAGTGAGAAACTATCGGTAAACACTGGTTATAAATATAATAATATATTATAAATAATAATAATAACGATAATAATAATCCCGACGAGAAGACCAGACCTAGTGATAGTAAAAAAAAAGAGAACCTGCCTAATAGTGGACTTTACCGTTCCAGCTGACATCAGGGTACAGCTGATAGAAAACGAAAAGTGGGATAAGTACCTGGACATTGCAAGAGAACTGAGAAAACTATGGAACATGAAAGTGACGGTGATACCAATTGTTATTGGTGCACTTGGTACTGTCACCAAAGGATAGGTGCAGGAACTGGAGGATTTGAATTTTACCCTTGAACCATACCTTATAATGCTGAGTGTTAAGCAAGGAGACATCAAGTACCATTTTTTGAATCTTTGGTATGACTCCCGGGCCATTAGTGAACACTCTAACCATCATGCCAATGTCCGGTATATACAATAATAATAATAATAATAATAATAATAATAATAATATAACGACCCCTATATAAACTGTTTGACCTACCAAGGGTCATTTATACTGAAAACAAGAGTGAGTTCAAGTCTCTTTGATTACCCCATTAAAAACGCCTTGTGCCACACATGTTCTCTGACGAAAGCAACAAGCAACAAATCTCTTCGTGGACCTTCCTAATTTAAAATGTGTATATATATATATACATATATGAACTCGCAATATATATATATACATATATATATATATATATGAACACACACACACAATATATATATATATATATATATATATATATATATATATATATATATATATATACACTAAAAAAAATCAAAGAAAGTAAAACAAATTAAAAACAGCAAGTCATCAAAATAACAACAAAGCAATATACCATTTCAAATAAATAGATGTTTTATTATTTTTTGGGATTTTAAACATTAAAGCAAGTGAAGCAATTTCCTATTATTCATATTTTATTTTATTTATTTAATTATTTTTTTTAAAGGAAGTTAGGTGATCATATTCACCCAATTTGTAGGCAAAACATATACATCTCTTTGAATATCATTTTTTTTACTAAGTGCCGTCAAATTTTGTAAAATGGCATCGCCATAGTTAGTTTTCGAGTTTCAATGAATATAGATAGATAGATAGATACTCAAAGAAAGAAAGAAAGAAAGAAAGAAAATTCAGTGTGGCCCCCCACCAATTTTTTTTTTTTTTTAAATCTTTTAAGCTTTGCTTAATCGTATACAAACGGAAAAAGATATATAGACGGCTGAGATAGATAGATAGATAGATAGATAGGTAGGTAGGTATTTTCTCAAAGAAAGAAAGAAAGAAAGTATTCGGTGTAGTCCAGAAAGTGTTTGTTTTTGTTTTTTTACTTTTTTTATTTTCGTTTTCTTTTGTTATTGTTGTTTGTTCTTATTTTTTTATTTTATTTTTTTTTTTTGCTTTGAAACTTTGCTTTGTCAAATACAAGCTGAAGAAGAAATAATGAAGACGGAGATAGATAGATAGATAGATAGATAGATAGATAGATCTTAACGGCATGTCAATCCGCTCGGAGAGTTGCCTTACATTGGTATTGTGGGTAGAGTGTTCGCCAATGTTACGGGAGTCCTGGGTTCAATCCCAGGTCGCGTCATACCAAAGACTTTAAAAAATGGTACTTGGTACGTCCTTGCTTAACACTCAGCAGTATAAGGTACGTATCAAGGGTAAAGTGGAGCAATCCAGGGAAAGGAGTAGCGCCCTCTCCTACACCTTGCTGTAGTAGCTATTGAAAAGGGAGCCTTCTGGTCGCCCTCGACTACGGTCACCAACTTTACTATATATATATATATATATAGGAACTGAGATGCTTATCGATATATCTATTTATCTATGTCAGTTCATCTCAGACTATTCATATCTTTCAATCTACGAAAGCCAGTTTTCTCTCTCTCTCTCTCTCTCTCTATATATATATATATATATATATATATATGTGTGTGTGTGTGTGTGTGTGTGTGTATTACCGTCACTTGGTCGTCCATTGAGAAACAGAGAAAAGGCTACGTCCTCCCCTTTCTAAGAAAAGTGACCTCAGAATCACCAAGAATTACAGAGGCATTCGCCAATGGCCCAGGAGACCTGGGTTCAATCCCAGGTCGAGTCATACCAAAGACTCAAAAAATGGTACCGGATGCTTCCTTGCTGAACATTCAGCATTATAAGATACAGATCAAGGGTAAAGTGGAGCAAGCCAGGGAAAGGAGTAGCGCCCTCCCCTACACCTTGCTGTAGTAGCTATCGAAAAGGGAGCCTTTGGGTCACCCTCGACTACGGCCGCCATCTTTTCTTACTTACTTACTTCTATAGCCGCTAAAGGTTTATAATACTCAGCTTTTCAATGGCATCGAACAGGAAATTGAGAAAATTTCGGTTTTTGGAGAGTTCGTGCAAAATCCTCAAAATCTCGTTTGATTTTTCCAAGGGATTTGATTCTATACACAGAGGGAAGATGGAACAAAATATTTCTTGCTTATGATCCCCCTGAAGAAACTCACAGCCATAATGATGCTCTCTGGTAACTCGAAAGGCCAGATTCGCTCACCAGATGGAGACACAGACTTCTTCAACACTGTAGTTGGTGTTCTACCAGGAGATTCATTAGCATGATATCTGTTCATAACCTGCCGAGATTTCATACTTCAAACATTGACTGATCTGATTGTTTGTTTGTTTATTTGTTTGTTTGTTTGTGTTTTATGGCATATCAACCTTTGTAGGTTATTTAATGCCAAATCCATTTTTATACAAATAAACAATTCTATTTCAAACAATTCAGCTCAGCCCAAGTACATAACTTGATTGTCAAAAACATTTCTCTTTCAAGCTATTCAGTTTAGTCAAAACAGTTCTAATTCAAACCATTCAGTTTAGTATAGGTATAGTTTTTGTCAAAAATAGTTCTATTTCAAACAGTTCAGTTTAGCTTAAGTGCGTAGTTTAAATGTCAAAACAGTTCTATTTCAAGCAATTCAATTTAGCATAATTACGCAGTTTAGTTCTATTTCAACCATGTATAGTACCCTATCAGGTGCTACCACTCTGGGCCAGAGTGGACATGGGAGTGATGACAATGTATGGGTACTCCGCATTTCCTAAATCTCCAGTATTACTGGATCCTCACCATCACATTATTTAGTGTCATATTTAGGACACTCGTTAGGGGAAGTCTTACTACTCATCTGAGAAGCAGTTGGTATACTGTACACAACAAGCCGACTAGGGAAGTTGGTAGATCTAATAAAATAAAATGGCTTTACACACAAAAAGGCAAGGAACTGACAGTATCGCACAAAAACTATTAGGGACGCAGACTATGCGAGTGATATAACGCTTCTTGCAAACGCACCGGCCCAAGCCGAATCCACGTGAATGCGGACAAAACGGAGAACATGCGTTCTTATTAGGAAAAAGTCATCTTCACTCTCTGACATTAGTAGACAAGTTCACATACCTCGGCAGCAACGTCTCGTCTACAGAAAGTGATGTCAATATGCGCTTAGCGAAGGCGTGGGTGCTATTGATTGGCTATTACGAAAGTTAATATGACGTTAAAAAAAAGAAGCCAAAGTACACGCTTCTCTGATCCAATCTATCTATTTCTACTCTCTCTCTCTCTCTCTATATATATATATATATAAGTAGTCATGAAAAATAAGTACATATATGTATTATTACTTGTATATATATATATATATATGTATATAAGTAAAGTGGGCGAACTTTGTCGAGGGTGACTCGAGGGCTCCCTTTTCAATAGCTACTACACCGAGGTGTAGGGGAGGACGCTACTCCTGGATTACTCCACTCTACCCTTGATCCTCACCTACACTTGCATAATGTACCATTTTTAAGTCTTTGTTATGACTCTCCCTGGGATTGAACCCCGGTCTCCCGGACCATTGTCGAGCACTCTACTCATTAGGGCAATGGCAACGAATAGCTTCTTGGTAAAAATTTAAAAAGAGCTATATATATATATATATATATATATATAAAACAGGATTTGGCAGTCAATAACCTACTTGAGTTGACATTCCATAAAACACAACCAACAAACCAACTCTCTCTCTCTCTCTCTCTCTCTCTCTCTTTATATATATATATATATATATAAAGTTGGTGACCTTAGTTGAGAGTGACCCGAAGGCTCCCTTTTCAATAGCTACTACACCGAGGTGTAGGGGAGGGCGCTATAAATAAGCATAAATATATATACTTATATATATGTATCATCATCATCATATCGTGCTGGTAGCACGGATATCCCTGACCCTCTCTCGCCACTCCTCCCTATCGTTCATCGCTCTAGGTAGGTCTTCAGGACAACACCCTGTATACTCACATAGCTGCTGAATGTACGTTCGAGCTGGTCGCCCTGCTTTTGCGCGGCCATCTGTGGGGATCCATAAGAGTACATCTCTTATGAGTTCATCTCTGCTTCTCCAGCAGTGTCCTGCATGTCTGGTTCGTCTAACTTGAATAGTTTTCGTGATAGGGGGCAGGTGGCCGTACAGTTGGTGTCTTGTGGGGTGTTGCTGCCAGGACTTGTTCAGGATTGCACGCAGCATTCTTGTGTAATTGCCATCTAGTTTCTTCTCCAGCCGTTTTGTTAGCGTCCATGTAGTGCATCCATATAGCAGTATCGATGTGACCGCTGCCTGGAAGAAACTGCGTTTCATTTTATCGGTTAGGTCTGATTTCCATATAATCGATAGCCTATTGATAGCGGTCCATGCTTTCGTTAGCCTCGTTTCGATGTCCTTTTCGGTTGATTCGACGCTGCTTCCTAGGTACGTGAATTTGTCTACTAGTTTAAGTGGGGTTCCTTCTAGAGTGGAGATGTCCCCCGTTTGGTTATAGCACATGTATTCCGTTTTGTGTGCATTAACATAGAGGCCTATGCTTGCTGCTGCTCGTTCCAAACTATGCAGAAGTGTTTCGGCTTGGTCAGGTGTATTTGCCAGTATCGCTATGTCATCGGCGTAGTCGGCGTCGGTAATTGTTGTTGCGGGGTATCTTCTGCTTCTTTTCTTCGTCAGTTCGAAGCCATTCTCTTTGATTTTGTCAATCGATGTTCTAAGTACGTAGTCTAGACAAATGATGAAGAGGTACGGGGCCAGCGTGTCCCCTTGTAGTACTCCTGCTGCAATGTCAAAGTATTCTGTGTCTCCATCCGGTGATCGTATTTTTACTTTAGTGTTTCTATAGAGAATCATTATTGCCGCTACGGTTTCTTTAGGTATGCCGTACGCTAGTAGGATTTGTTCCATCTTTCCTCTGTGAATGGAGTCGAAAGCCTTGGTAAAGTCGACAAATATTAATGTCGCTTGTAGGTTCTTTGCCCGTACACCTTCAAGGATTCTGCGGATGGTTAATATTTGTGAGGTCGTGGATCTATTTCTTCGGAAGCCATTTTGTTTTTTTCTAAGTATACTTAGAAAAATTTTGGTTTTTTCTAAGTATACTTAGAAAAATATATATGTATGCTTATATATATATATATATATATATGTGTGTGTGTGTGTGTGTTATAGAAATATATATATTTCTGAGTGAATGAGAGAATAAATACAAGAAAATTAGGAAAGAAAGGAAAACAAAGAAGTTAAAATCCGGAAATTTTTTGCTATTTATTATAACATTATGAAACGGAATTAAATTTAAAATAAAAAAACGATGTTTATGTTGCGTTGTTATAAGTAACTACGAGGAGTGTTTTGTTTATATAATGTTGCTCTTCTATTTTCGGTGATGATTTCACAGACCAAAAATGGTTCCAGTTGAACCTTACAAGATCTTTGTTCGATTGTCAAACTTACCAGATCTTTGTTCATTTGAGAGGTCAA
>CAUZXS010005374.1:42500-122500 GCA_963585895.1 Sepioteuthis lessoniana | reverse complement strand
GATAGATAGATAGGAAGTTCTTTTTATAATTAAACTGGGCAATACCTTGAATGATCTTGAAAGAAAAATAAGAATAATACGCACACAAACACATACACATACCCCCCATATATATATTGTCATCCACAGACAGACTGTTTCGTTCTATCAGAACACTTCAGTGTGGCTAGATACGCAGGACGCTCGAAGCTGAGATCGAAACCCATCCAACTTTACGTTAGACTAAGTCTCAGGTCGCTCGGCCAACAAGCGAACCACGTTGGCTAAAGGAATTTTTAAGGTATTTATGTAGCAACAGCAGCAGCAGCGTCCGTTTGTTTACATTTTTATACCCACCCGGCTACCAGAGGGCTCAATTCTTTCGTGGTGTAATGGTTAAAGCGATGGACTGTGGATTCGTAGTAAGCGAGTTCGTATTCCAGTCGTGCTATTACGTTCACTTTCGGGCAAATACCCTTGGGAAAGGTATGAACCCCCTTATCCTCCCAGCTATGGGTTAAATAGTACCACTACTGTTCTTCTAGGAGAATGGCTTTGGCATTAAATAACCTAAGAAAGGTTGATATGCCATTAAACAAAGAAACCAAACCAAACTAAACCTGTTTCTATCTATCTATCTATCTATCTTACTTTATCTCAAAAGAGGAGTATTTTGAAGGAGTATCTTCCGAACTCAGAATTGTCTCGGTAAATATTCACCTGAACTTACACAGCAATAAGAAAAAAGCACGCAAAGTTTCACGATATGGGTGGTCCTCATTTGCTAATATTGTTAATTGTAAAAAAAAAGTTTGATGCTCTTCAGGAGACATCTGAAAGATATACTTCAAATGACATATATGAAAACTTGGTGGCCACCCACACAGAAACAGAAAACGAGTGCTTACCAAATAAGTCGAGGGCGTCCCAAAGGCTCCCTTTTCAATAGCTACAACAGCAAGTTGTAGGGGAGGGCACTACTCCTTTCCCTGGATTGCTCCACTTTACCCTCGATACGTAACTTATAATGCCGAGTGTTACACAAAGAGGCATCAAGTACCATTTTTAAAGTCTTTGGTATGATGCGACCTGGGATTGAACCCAGGTCTCCCGGACCATTGGCGAACACTCTACCCACTAAACCAATGAGCTGGTTATTTACCAATAAACCAAGAGCCGAGTATAGTCATCTGGGAGTCATTAGCAGTTAGGGAAATACGAGATAACTTGAAAAAATCCTTATTTGATAAAAGAAAGTCAATAAAAGCAGAAACTTTTTAAAAAAACAAAAAAATCTAAAACAGCAAAAACAATGAACAAAAACAAAAAACACAATAGAATCAGAAATTCGGAAACATCATCATCATCGTCATCATGTTGAGCTGCTAGCATGGACTACATCCTGTATCCATACAGAACTGTTGCCGATTAGTTCCAGGTGGTTGTCCAACACCTGCTCATCCATGTGAAGGGGTCCATAGGAGAACGTCACTTATGATTTTGTCCTTATTTCTCCAGCAGTATACTGCATGTCTTGTTTGTCTTACTCGGATGGTTTGAGAGATTGAAGTTCAGTGGCTGTACAGTGGCTGTTTTACTTCCAGAATTTGTTCTATATAGCTTTCTTGTTCTATATAACATTCTTGTTCTATATCGCATTCTTGTGCTATTTCCGTTCGGCTTTTTCTCGATACACTTAGTCAGCATCTATGTGGTGCATCCATATGGTAGTATTAACACGACCGCTGCTGGGGAAAAATGCATTTTAAACTGAAAGAACATTGCCGTGAGTGCAAAACTAAAAGCTGCTTGTCCAGAAGAAAGACTTCAGGAGTGGAAAGAACATTTCAGGATTCGACAAGGAAACCGTCCCGAAATCACTGAAAAATCTACCGAAAAAAATTAGTAATTGGAATCTAAACATTAAACTAGTATATTTTACGGGGGAAGAACTAAACGTAATATTGAAAATATTAAAAGCTAGAAAGCTGCTGACATCGACAAAAAAACCATTTGTAGAATGGGTGTCAGGAAAATTGATGACATACTTCTTCGATTATACGAAGTTGAGTATAAAGAAAAAACAACAGAGAATTTGAAAAAATGCTGCATCCTCATCTTACCCCAGAAAGATGACCTTGGAATCCCCAAGAACTGCAGAGGCATAGCACTACAATAGTCCAGTCAGCTGGGGCTGTAGAATACATTGCCTGTATATTTGCAGAGGGGTAAGACCCCAACTCGAACCAGTGTCCTGGATATGACACTAAACAATCCGATGCTGAGGCTCCAGCAATGCTGGAGCTATGGGGAGTGTGGAATACCCATTCATTGCCATCACTCCAAGGCCTACTCTGGCTCGGAGTGGCAGCATTTGTAAGGGTCCTATCTTTGGGTCAAATAGAACTAAACAGTGTCCTTAAACTGAATTATATGAAATATAACTGTTTATATGTATAAAAACGGATTTGGCATTAAATAACCTACAATGGTTGATATGCCATCAAACCAAACCATACTAAACAACTTGATGACGAGGATGATGATGATATAATTTTGAAATATTTTATCAGAAAATAATATTATTTACGCAACCCTAATTGAAAACGTCCTATTGAAAGGAAATTCGCTACCTCTGGTCTGATTTGTTATTTTTTCTTCTATCGTAAACTCTGTTTTCTTCTCTATTTATTGAAATTAGCGAGAGACTCCAAAAACTATCGAAATTTCAAAGGCAACCATTGTTATTATAATTAATTTTTGAATTTTGTCAAAAAATAACTAACTTCGTAAAGCAATTTAGTCATGGATAATTTAAAGCCTCATTTCTCTCTCTCTCTCTCTCTGTTCTTCGAAGTGTGCTCTTTTTTTGTGGCATTTTCATCTACTCATAGAATTCTACCAGGAAAGACACAAATAATCAACACTTAAACCTTTTGTCGAAAAACGGAACAATAAAACTATGTTTTTTTGCAATACGTCAGGAAAGTTTAAAAGCCGTATTTCTCTGTCAATTCTTCGGGTTAGCGTCTCTCATTCATTGCGAGTTTTTCACACCGACGATAGCTGATGGTCTTTCGCTGGAGTCTCGGCACATCATCCGATTTTCTACTCTTGTAAAAACCTTTGGAAACCATTCCTAGCGCGCCAATTATAATTGGTTATACCGTCACTTTCATGTTCCGGGAATCTTCAAAATATTGTTGTCAATCTAAACAATTCTGCGACCAGTCTCATTATTATTTACTCCTTTAGAGTTTTTTACATCAGTATTAGCTGATGGTCTTTCACAGGAGTTGGAGTGACAGCAAGTCTCCACAAGTCACCAGGACTCTTCTTAGTATCCTGGCCGTTGTCAGTAATGCTGTCATTTGGATAGTCTCTACCCGTCCACCAACTTCCAAGTCCTCCAGACCTTTTAATGATCCTTTAGTTATTGTGCCAAAAGCACCAATCACAACTGGTACAATCGTCATTTTCTTGTTCCATAGTTTTTTCAATTCTCTAGCAAGGTCGACGTACTTATCCTTCTTTTCACATTCATTCAGTTTTATTCTGTGGTCAGCTGGGTCAGCAAAGTCGACAATTTTGCAAATTCTTTTTTTTCTTTTTTTGTTGATTATTATAAGGTCTGGTCTTCTGGCCGAGATTAGGTGATCCGTGTGTAAGTCAAAGTCCCCTAGGAGTTTATGTGTGTCATTTTCTATTATTATTATTATTATTATTTTACTCGTTTGAGAGTTTTCACACCAGTGTTAGCTGATAGTTTTTCACTGGAGTCTGAGTGACCCCAATTCTTCTCAAGTCTCCAGGACTCTTCTTAGTATTCTGGCCGATCTCAATCATCCGGTCATTTGTATAGTCCCCACTCGTCCTCTTATTTCCAAGTCCTCCTGTCCCTGTACCAATCCTTTAATGACTGCACCAAGCGCACCAATTACAATTGGTATCACCGTAACTTTCATGTTCAACAGTTTTATCAGTTCTCTAGCCAGGTCTTAGCACTTATCTCTCTTTTCGCTTTCTTTCCCTGTTGTCAACCGGGACAGCAGAGTCCATTATTCAACAGGTTCTCTTTTTGAGAGTTTTTCACATCAGCGTTAGCTGACGGTCTTTTACTGGAGTTTGAGTGACTGCAAATCACCTCAAGTCTCCAGGACTCTTCTTAGTATTCTGACCGTTCTCATTAATGTCGTAGTTTAGATGTTGTCCACTCGCCTTCCAATTTCTAAGCTTCTCCAGTTCCTGTACCAACCATCGGTGACTCACCAAGAGCACCAATTACGATTGGTATCACCGTCACTTTGGAGATGCCCGTGGTGTAATGGTTATCGTCGTAGGAAATGGACACGGCGACTCGAGTTCAAATCCTGGACGAGACTGATTGCATTTCACATAGCACTAATACCCTTGGGAAAGGTATGAATCCAATTATTCTCCCTCTAGCTATGGGTAAATAGTTGGACAGACTGTGTTCTTCAGCCTTGATGAGGCAACTAGTCTAGGAAAAGGAAAACTCTGAATTCAAACCTGTCAAACTCCGCTTGAAAATTGACCTTGTGTCATATCCTGCCCGAGCGGAGGGGTCGGTAAATAGGATCACCGTCACTTTGATATTCCACAGTTTTTCAGTTCCCTAGCAAGGTCCAGGT
This sequence comes from Sepioteuthis lessoniana, assembly GCA_963585895.1. Classification (NCBI taxonomy): domain Eukaryota; kingdom Metazoa; phylum Mollusca; class Cephalopoda; order Myopsida; family Loliginidae; genus Sepioteuthis; species Sepioteuthis lessoniana. Next base: position 117,869 of record CAUZXS010005374.1, on the reverse strand, counting down.
ACTAATCATTTTTTTCGCTTTCTTTCAATTTTACCCTGTGGTCTGCCGGGACAGCGAAGTCCACAATTCTGCATATTATCTTTTTTTGTTGATTATAAAAAGGTCTGGTCGTCTGGCTGAGATCAGGTGATCCGTCTGTATCTCAAAATCCCAGAGAAGTTTGTGAGTCTCATTCTCCAGAAAAGATTCTGGGTTGTGCATATACCATTTGTTCGTTTGGTCAAATTCAAATTTCTTGTACGATTCTCAGTGGGTCGCCTTGCCCACCCAGTCGTGTCTAGTCTTGTACTCTTTCTGTGCTAATTTACTTATCATATAATTGATCGTTTTGTTTCTATCACTATGTTACCTACATTGTAATTATTATTATTTACTCATTATAGTTTTTTTACACCAGCGTTAGCTGATGGTCTTTCATTGGAGTTTGAATGAGAACAAGTCTCATCAAGTCTCCAGGACTTTTCTCAGTATTCTGGCCATTCTCAATAATGCTGTAGTTTGGATGGTCTCCACTCGTCCTCCAACTTCCAAGTCCTCCAATTAATAATTGGTATAATTGTCATCTTCATGTTCTATAATTTTTTCAATTCCCTAGCAAGGTCTAGGTACTTGTCCTTTTTTCACATTCTTTCAGGTTTATTCTGTGGTCAGCCGGGACAGCAAAGTCGACAATTTTGCAATTTTTTTTTTTTTTTTTCCTTTTGTTGATTATTATAATCTGGTCTTCTGGCCGAGATTAGATGATCCGTCAATATGTCAAAGTCTGATCGGAGTTTATGTGCGTCATTTTCTAGGACAGTGCTGGGTTGTGCATAAACCATTTGTTCGTATGGTCAAATTTAAATTTCTTTCACATGTTCTAGTGGATCACCTTGCTGATCCAGTTGTGTCTAGTCTTATACTCCATCTGTGCTAATTTGCTGCATTCGCTTATTATGTGATTGATGGTTTCACCTCTATCACCACATAACCTGCATTTGCTGTTTTCTTGTGCCTTATCTATTCTTGCTTTGCTATGATTGGTTCTAATGGCGTTGTTTTGTGCTGCTATTAGGAGAGATTCTGTTTTTCTCTTAAAGTTTCCTTTTCTTAGCCATGTCCTGGTTTTATCACGTGAGATGTTGTTTATTAGTCCTTTAAAACGCCCATAGAGTTGTTTTCCTTCCCATTTTTGTTTCCTAGTTATTGTCATTCTTTTGTCCATCGTGTTTTCAGTATTGTTTCTGATGGCTGTAATCGGTCCTCCTTCGTGTTTTTCTATGTAGTCTTCAAGTCGTCGTATCGAAGCGTCAACGTTGTCTTCAATGCTGGTAAGTCCTCTGTTTCCCTCTTTTCTTGGTACATATAGTCAGTCAACATCGTCTCTGGGATGTAAAGCCTTATGCATTGTCATTAATTTTCTAGTTCTTTAGTCCATTTGTTTAAGTTCATCTCTGGTCCACTTGAGAAAGGGTCCCGAATATCTAACGCGTGGTACAGCCTAGATTATTATTATTACTATTATTATTATTATTATTATTCTTTGGTCTGGATGGTCTCATTTTTTTCCTGATTTCCAATTCCTCCAATAATTATTATTTTATTCATATTTACCCAACCCCTCCTTTCGGCCAGGATATGACACAAGCTCATTTTTAAGCGAAGTTTAACAGGTTTGAATTCAGAGTTTTCCTTCTCCTAGACTAGTTGCCTCACCAAGGCTGAAGAAACCAGTCTGCCCTACTATTTACCCATAGCTGGAGGAAGAATAATTGGATTCATACCTTTCCCCAGAGTATTAGTGCAATGTGAAATGCAATCAGTCTTGTCCAGGATTTGAACTCGTGTCGCCGTGTCCATTTCCTACGACAATAATCATTACACCACGGACACCCCCACAAAAGTATTATTATTTTATTACTCCCTGCGAGTTTTTCACACCAACGTTAGCAGATAGTTTTTCGCTGGAGTTTGAGAGACAACAAGTCTCCTCAAGCCTCAAGAACCTTTCTCAGTATTCTAGCTAGTCTTAGTAATGCTGCTGTTTGGATAGTCTCGGCTTGCCCTCTTCCAGCTCCTTTACCAAGTCTTTACCAATAGGAATAATTCTATTGACTATTAATCATTTGTTTGCACATAGTTAAGGGAGCAATGGCAATGGAGAGGTATTCTATATTCCCAAACTCTCCAAGAGTGGAGCCTCACCATCAGATGATTTAATGTCATATCTTGAATACTCGTTGGCATGGGGAAGTCTTATCGCTCAGCAGAGATGCAGTCGGTGTATTCTACAGGCCCAGCCGACTTGGCTGTCATGTTCGATAGCTTTTTTACTTCTCATATAGATATGTGGAGGGACTGATAGATACGAGTAATTTTGACTCATGTGTATATAAAGGTGTGAATATGAATAAATCTCTCTCTCTCTCTCTCTCTCTCTCTCTCTCTCTCAATCAATGCCTCTTGCTCACACTCACACGTACCTCTTCTCTCTTTATCTCTTTCTCTGTGTGTTTGTCTCTCTCTCTCTCTCTCTCTCTCTCTATATATATATATATATATATATATATATATGTATATATATATAAAGGTGTCTGTGTGTAAAATAATTAGGGACGCCTTGGTTAGAAATGAAAACGTATCAGAATGTCTAATGTTACAACAGTTAATTTAGTGTGTAACGGTATATATATACTATACATATATGTGTGTGTGTGTGTGTGTGTGTGAATATATATATATATATATCTGTCTGTCTGTCTCTCTTTCTTCTTTTCTCTCACTCTATCACACACACACACACACACTCTCTCTTTCTCTCTCTCTCTCTCTCTCTCTCTCTCTCCAAATATGTATGAGTGCGCGTTTATTTATATTTATATGTATTTAGAGAGAGAGAGAGAGAGAGAGAGAGAGAGAGAGAGAGAGTGAGTGAGTGAGTGTACATCTCTCTCTCTCTCTCAATGTTTCTCTCTCTTTCTCTTTCTATCTCTCTCTCTCTCTCTCTCTCTCTCTCTCGCTCTTGCTCACTCACTCACAAACACCACTCACAAACACAAACGCACACAAAAAATCTTTCTCTCTTCCTCTCTCTCCATTTCTGTATATATATATATATATATATATATATATGTGTGTGTGTGTGTGTGTGTGTGTGAAGACTAACAGAGAGCTGATTATTCAGAAAACTTAAGGCATCTCTACTATACGTCCCTTTGTACGTTTGTTCCTATGTATGTATATTTATATATATAGACGCATATATGTATATTTCTATGTATGTGTGTATGTATATTTTTGTGGATGGATCCATTTATTTACCTACGTATGTATGTATGTATCTATCCATCTATCTTAACATTTATCTTTTTATATATTGCTCTCTCTCTCTCTTTCTCTCTCTCTCTCTCTCTCTCTCTCTCTCTCTCTCTCTCTCTCTCTTGTCTCACCGTTTGTATAAATAATTAGAGATCAACTGTGAAATATTCCAAGAATGTGTTGACCGGAATGTGTTGAAATAATAATATCATAAAAGCTGCCCCCATAGAAGTGTTAATATTTTTAATCCTCTTTTCACTTTTTCTCTACCCATCTCCATCTCTCTCTCTCTCTCTCTCTCTCTCTCTCTCTCCCTCTCTCTGTCGGTCTGTCTGTCTCTCACTCACTCTCTCTCTCTCTTTCTTTGTCTGTCTCTCGGTCTGTCTCTCTCTCACACTCTCTCTCTCTTTCTCACTCTCTCTCTCTTTATATATATATATATATATATATATATATATATATATATATATGTAGCAGTTTGTAGTTGTTTCGAAGAACGTGATCGTGTGTAATCAATATTCGATTAACAAACTCGAATCGTGTCTGGTTTTGTTAATATTTCTATGTTTATTATTGACCATTCACTTCTGATCTCCCCTTCTAACTTGAAACTGTTTGTATTTTTGGTATTTCTTTGTACCTCTTCATCATCGTGTTTATTCTATTTGTTCCAAACGAAATTGTTTGTTATATATTTGGTTTTTTTTTAAACTTTCACTGCAGAGGAACACAAACAAAGAATCAAAATGAAGCTTCCATTCAATGGAAATTTTCCGAATTACCATTATCCCTTACATTTTTTAAAAATTGTCACACACACACACACACACACACACACACACACACACACACACACACACACACACACACACAAAGTTGCCCAGTCGGCTGGGGCTGTAGAATATACCGACTGCACCTCTGCAGAGGGGTAAGACCCCCCCTACAATGAGTGTCCTGGATATAACACTTAATTTAATGGTGAAGTTCCATGAATGCTGAAGCTTTGGTGAATAAGGAGTACCCTTTTATTATAATCACTCGCAGGTTCACTCTTGCTCGGAGTGGTAACGCCTGATAAAGGTCCAATCTATGGGTCAAAATGAAGTAAACTGTCCTTATGCTAAACTGAATTGTTTGAAATAGAAGTTTTTGACATGGAAACTGGACTTACGCTAAACCGAGTAGTTTGAAATAGAATTGTTTTAACATTTAATCGTGTGTAAAAAAAACAAAAGAACTATACTCATACTAAACTAAATTGTTTGAAATAGAACAGTTTACGTGTATAAAAATGTATTTGGTATTAAATAACCCACAATGGTTGATATGCCATAAAAACAAACTAAATCAAACCACACACACGACATATATATATGTGTGTGTGTGTGTGTGTGTGTGTGTGTGTGCATGTGTATTTGTGTGTGTGTGTGTGTGTGTGTGTGTTTTGTATGTTTGTGTGTTTGTCCACACGTGTGTTTCTCTGTATTTGCCATATGTGTTTGTGTTCGTTAATGTGTGTGCTCGTATGTGTATGTGTATGTGTGTGTGTGTGTTTCTCTGTATCTGTGTCATATTTACGTAAAAATTCCTTCACTTACACTAAGAATGACGATAAATATTTGATAAGTATCCGTCAGACGTAAAGTCAGCTGGGTTTCGATCCCAGCTTGAAGCATCTCGCATGTCTAGCCACACTCAAGAGTTATGATACAATGAAAAAGGTTGTTTGGGAATGACAATATATGCTTCCTCAGTGTGTTAAGGAATGGCCGGCTGCCACATACGCGTAAATAAAAAGCATTTCACAGGAATTGATCACTCTCATAGCGTATATGAAAAGATATACATAAAAAATTCCTTGGTTTACGCTGAGACTGGCGATAGTCAGTGGTAAAATATCCGACTGACGTAAAGTCAGCAGGGTTTCGTTCCTAGCTTGAAGCATCTCGCATGTCTAGCCACACTCAAGAGTTATGATACAATGATAAAGGTTGTTTGTGAATGACAATATATGCTTCCTCAGTGTGTTGAGTAAGGAATGGCCGGCTGCCACATACGCGTAAATAAAAAAAAACATTTCACAGGAATTGATCACTCTCATAGCGTATATGAAAAAATATACATAAAAAATTCCTTCGTTCACGCTGAGACTGACGATAGTCAGTGGTAAAATATCTGATTGACGTAAAGTCAGCTGGGTTTCGATCCCAGCTTGAAGCATCCCGCGTGTCTAGCCACTCTGAAGAGTTGTGATACAACGAAGCAGTCTATCTGTGGATGACTGTATATATGTATATGTGTGTGTATATTTACCAACCTCTCAACACGAACAGGATATGACACAAAGTCAATTTCTAAATGGGGTTTAGCAGGTTCGAATTCAGAGTTGCCTAAACAAGACTAAAGAGTATAATCTGCCCTACTATTTACCCATAGCTGGAGGGAGAATAATTGGATACATTTCTCAAGGGTATTAGTGCTATGTGAAATGCAATCAGCCTCGTCCAGGGTTTGAACTCGTGTCACCTTGTCCATATTCCTCGACGATAACCATTACACGACGGGCACCTCTCTCTCTCTCTCTCTCTCTCTCTCTGTATATATATATATATATATATCCCACCGTTACAAGCAGGATGTGACTCAAGGTCAATTTTCTAAGCGGAGTACTGTCGGAATGAATTCAGAGTCTTCCTACTCCTAGACTGGTTGCCTAGCCAAGGCTAAAGAAGCTAGTCTGCCTTGCTATGTACGCACAGCTTAGAAGAAGGATAAATGGATTCATGCCTTATACAATGGAATTATCCTGAAGTGGAACGTGTGTATTTGTATGTCTGTGCGTATGTGTGCAAGTGTGTATGTGTGCATGCGTGTGTTTATATGCGTGCGTGTGTGTATGAGCATGTACGTGTGTGTATGTGTTCGTACGTATATTTGTGTGGTTGTGTGTGCGCAGGTGTACGCACTTTTATGTTATTTTTCAGAATAATACCCTTGGTAAAGGCATGAACCTACTATTCCCCCAGCTATAGGTTAGATAGTACAACTACAGTTCCATCTACGTGTATAGCTTTGGCATTAAATAACCCACGAAGATTGATACACTATTAATTAAGGAAGCCAAACTGAAACCAAAAATAAAATTAATAATTCTATTAGATAATAATTTGTTTACACACAGTAATACGGTTTCCTGGATTCCTATCCAATATATCTCCTGCCGAGGTGTAACCCCCATCTCAAAAAAGGAGGTGCCAGCAATGACACTAAACTGTATCTGGTAATGAGACTTGAATTATGGGGCTCTGGGGATTGTGGAGTACCCCCTTGTTGCCATTAAAATGTTTAATCCACAAATGCGATCCTAGCAGGCACTCCACTTCAGGGGGGGACCTGGGTGTAATGGCAATGAAGGGTTATTCCACGTTCCCCAAAACACCAGAATTGGTGCCTCACCATCAGATACAGTTTAGAGTCATACCCAGGGAAATTGTTCTATTTGAGGTAAAGGTACAACCAGTCTGAGCCTGAGTGGACCTGGAAGTAATGTCAGTGAAGGAGTGATTCTATACTTACAAAATGGCTGGGACTATGGAATACACCGACAGCATCTCTGAAGAGGGACAAGACTCTCCCAAAGAGTGACCTGTAAACATCAAACCATCTGATGACGAGGCTCGAATCATGGAGATTTAGAGAATGTGAAGAACCTCTTTATTGCGATCCCTCCCAGGTTCACTCTGACCTGGAGAGGTAGCATTTGATAGGGTCCAATCTGTGGGTCATTTAAACTGTGTATTAATGCTAAACTGAATAGTTTGAAATAGAACTGTTTGATCATTTGACTCTGTATAAACAAATGTATTTATGGTGAATTGAATTGTTCGAAATAGAAGCGTTTGATCATTTAACTGTGTGTAAACAAATTTACTTATGCTAAATTGAATTGTTAGCCATAGAACTGTTTGATCATTTTACTGTGTGTTAACAAATGACTGAAAAACAAAGAAGTACAACGAGAAGAATTTAATATGAACGAAAGTCGATGTTATAACGTTTTGGTTTCAATAAACTATCATCAGGACATAGAAACGATGTTATGAAGCGTCGTTAGATCATAGATGAATGTTCAATCAAATACAAAACAAAGGAGATTATTTTTACAGACAAAGTCTGGCTCCAATCGTTTGATCAAAAAATCAGTGTTCATATTTCAAAAATATCATGTGACTGTGCCGGGCAATGGCAATGATGTTAAACGTATGGAATCATCAAGAGATTTCTTTGTTTTTCAATTTTTCTCCATATTGTCGGATTCCTTTTCATTATTTACTTCCAAACAAATAATTGTTTGATTAAATTGTTAATTAATTAATTGTTAAATTTGAAATAGAACTGTTTGATCATTTTTCTGTGAAAATAAATGACTGATGCTTAATTGAATTGTTTGAGATCCATTACAATAGCTGAAAACATTAAACTGTGTGCAAACAAATGATCAATAGAATTATTTATATTACATAGGAATAAGTGAAACCATTTAACTGTTAAAAAAAAAAATGAGACCAGGCTCGTTTAAAAATGTTATCTACAAAATGCGTTAAGAAATCATATATCTAATTCATATATATATAAAAAGGATTTGGCATGAAGTAACCTAATCTGGTTAATATGCCGTCAAACCAAATCAAACTATATATATATATATATATATATATTTGACATATATGTATAAAGATTTGGCATTGAATGTCCTATAATGGTTGATATGCCATAAAACCCAACCAAACCAAATCATATATACTTAATATATATGCATAAAGAAGATTTGGCATTAAATAACCTATAATGGATGATATACCATAAAACCCAACCAAACCAAATCATATATATTTAATATATACGTATAAAGAGGATTTGGCATTAAATAACCAACAATGGTTGATATGCCATGAAACCAAACCAAACCAAATCATACCCAAGGGTAATAGTGCTATGTGAAATGCAATCAGTCAGGTCCAGGATTTGAACTCGTGTCACCGTGTCCATATCCTGCTACGATAACCATTACACCACGGGTTGATATGCCATAATACCCAACCAAACCAAATCATATATATTCAATATATATGTATAAAGAGGATTTGGCATTAAATAACTAACAATGGTTGATATGCCATAAAACCCAACCAAACCAAATCATATATATTCAATATATATGTATAAAGAGGATTTGGCATTAAATAACTAACAATGGTTGATATGCCATAATACCCAACCAAACCAAATCATATATATTCAATATATATGTATAAAGAGGATTTGGCATTAAATAACTAACAATGGTTGATATGCCATAATACCCAACCAAACCAAATCATATATATTCAATATATATGTATAAAGAGGATTTGGCATTAAATAACTAACAATGGTTGATATGCCATAAAACCCAACCAAACCAAATCATATATATTCAATATATATGTATAAAGAGGATTTGGCATAAAATAACCAGCAATGGTTGATATGCCAAACCAAACCAAATAAAACTAGTCTTACAAAACCTCCAGAACTGAAGCCAAACCATTATATGTGATTTAGTGTGACACCTAAAGGACCCCTTTTTCTGTTTTTTCTTTTTGGGGAGGGAGGAGGAGTCTTACCTCTCTGCAGAAGATACAATCGGCATAATCCACGGCCTCGTCGACAGGACGGAGAATTCAATCGGTATAATCCACGGCCTCGCCGACAGACCGGAGAATTCAATCATGACATCCATAAGGATCTCGACAAATTGAAACCACCAGCTTTTCAAAACTAATTTCTACACACACAGTAATAACAAAGAAGACTAAACATTGCCAAAACTTTAATTTGATTCCATTATTTATTAATTGGAGTTAAAATGTAGCGAAAGAGAAAAGAGGGAGGCCCAAAATAAAAGTCAAATAAAATGTGTAAAAATGGACAAATTGAAATAATCATTTTTAATTAGATACAAAATTATTAGTTCTAGTAATTTGCGACGAAATCTAAAAAAAAAAAAAAAAAAAAAAAAAAAAAAACAATTTAAAAAAACGCTGGACACAGAAAAGCGGGAGGGAGAATATTGTCTTGCGCTTAAATTGGACAAATGAACAATGTCGGCAGACAAAATAGGAATTCTAAAATAGTCAGGGATTGATGAGCCCTTAAGAAGGCGCCATCAAACCAGTGAGCCCTTGGTTATCGTCGTCGAAAATGGACACGGCGACCCAAGTACAAAACCTGGACGAAGCTGTTTGTGTTTCACACACACACACACAAAACCCTTGGGAGGGTTATGAATCCAACTATTCTCTCTGGGTAAATAGTAGGGCAAACTTGGACCTTTAACCTTGGTATAGCAACTCATCGAGGAAAAGGAAAACGGTGAATTAAAATCTATTAAACTTAAAAATGGCCTCTGTTGGTTGGAGCTGTAGAATACACCAACAGCATCTGTTCAGAAAAGTAAGACTCCACCAACAAGTGTCCTGGATATGACATTAAACAATCTGAGGGTGAGGTTCCAGTAATGCTGGAGCTTTGGGGAATACGAAGTACCCCTTTATTGCTATTGATCCCAGGTCCACTCTGACCCGGAGTGGTAGCACCGGATAGTGTCCTATCTATGGGTCAAATAGAACTAACTATACTGTGGTTTCGAGATTTTTCTGTTTTTACATCTAAACTGCGTATCTATGCAAAACTGAATTGCTCGAAATAGAACTGTTTTGACGTCTAAACTGCGAACTTATGCTAAACTGAATTATCTAAAATAAAACTGTTTTTACATTTAACTCTATGTATTGCCCAGTCAGCTGGGGCTGTAGAATACACTGATTGCACATCTGCAGAGGAGTAAACTCATCCCCAAACGAGTGCCCTGGATAAGAAACTAAACAATCTAATAGTGAGGTTCCAGTAATGCTGGGGAATGTGGAGTACCCTGTTATGGCTCTCGCTCCCGGATGCACTCTGGCTCGGAGTGGTAGCATTTGTTAGGGTCCTATACATAGGTCAAATAGAACTAAGTTGTGTACTTATGCTTAACTGAATTGCTTCAAATAGAACTGTTTTGACATTTAAACTGTGAACTAATCATCATCATCATGTCATGCCGCTAGCACGGATATCCCTGACCCTCTCTCGCCACTTTTTCCTATCGTTCATCGCCTCCGGCAGGTCTTCTGGACTACAACCCGTATCCTCACATAGCGGCTGTATGTATGTTATAGCTAATCGTCCTGCTTTTGCTCGGCCATATGTGGGGGTCCATAGGAGTACATCACTTCTGAGCTCGTCCCTGCTTCTCCAGCAGTGTGCTGCATGTCTGGTTCGTCTAACTTGGATAGTTTTTGTGATGAGAGGCAGGTGGCCGTATAGTTGGTGCTTTGTGGGGTGTTGCAACCAGGACTTTTTCAATATTGCTCGCTACATTCTTGTGTAACTGCCGTCTAGCTTCTTCTGTAGCCGTTTCGTTAGCGTCCAAGTGGTGCATCCACACAGCAGTATCGACACGACCGCTGCCTGGAAGAAACTGCGTTTCATTTTATCGGTCAGGTTTGATTTCCATATGATCAATAGCCTATCGATAGTTGTCCATGCCTTCGTTAGCGGTGTGTCGATGTCTTTTTCGATTGATGAGACACAGCTCCCTAGGTAGGTGAAATTGTCGACCAGTTTCAGAGAGGTTCCGTCTAGTGTGGAAAGGTAGCCTGCTTGATTAAAGCACATGTATTCAGTTTTGTGTACATTGACATGGAGGCCAATGCCTGTGGCGGCTCGTTCAAAACTATGCAGTAATGTTTCGGCTTGGTTGGGCGTGAGATAAAACGATTTGATATTTTAACAGTGTGTAAACAAATGACTGAGTTTTAATTGAATTGTTAGTGATACATAGCAATACTTGAAGCCATTAAATTGCGTGCCAAGAAATGATAAATATTAATTTGAATTGTTCGTATCTGATAGAAATAAGTGAAACCATTTAACTGTTTGCCCAGTCGGCTGGGGCTGCCGAATACTTCCCCAAACGTATGTCCTGAATATGACACTAAACAATCTGAGGCTCTAGAAATGCTGGAGCTTTAGAGAATGCGGAGTAACCTTTCAGTACTATTACTCCTAGGTCCACTCTGGTTCGGAGTGATAGCCTCTGATAGAGTACTACCTATGGGTCAAAAAGAAATAAACTGTGTCCTTGTCCTAAACTGAATTGCTTGAAATAGAAATATTTTGTCATTTAAACGGTACATATATCAAACTGAATTGTTTAAATTGGAACTGTTTTTCTATGCTAAAAAGAATTGTTTGAAAAGAAAAGTTTTTGATAATTAAACTGAGTACTCATGCTAAACTGAATTGTTTGAAATATTTGTATAAAAATGGATTTGGCATTAAATAACCTACAAAGGTTGATATGCCGTAATCCCAAAGAAATCAAACTATTTAATTGCAAAAGAGTGAGCTCAGTGTCGTTTAAAGATGTTATCTCCAAAATTTGTTTAGAAATCATATATCTAATATATATGTATAACGAGGATTTGGCATTAAGTAACCTAACCTGGTTGATATGCCATAAAACCAAATCAAACCAAATCATGTATATTTAATATATATGTATAAAGAGGATTTGGCTTTAAACAACCAACAGTGGTTGATATGCCATAAAAACCAACCAAACCAAATCATGTGTACTTTATATATATGTATAAAGAGGATTTGGCTTTAAATAACCTAACCTGGTTGATATACCATAAAACCCAACCAAACTAAATCATATATATTTAATATATATGTATAAAGAGGATTTGGCATTTAATAACCTTCAATGGTTGATATGCCATAAAGCCCAACCAAACTAAATCATATATATTTAATATATATGTATAAAGAGTATTTGGCATTTAATAACCTTCAATGGTTGATATGCCATAAAGCCCAACCAAACTAAATCATATATATTTAATATATATGTATAAAGAGGATTTGGCATTTAATAACCTTCAATGGTTGATATGCCATAAAACCCAACCCAACCCAACCAAACTAAACCTATCCACTTAGAAATTGACCTTGTGTCACGTCCGGCAAGTGCGGAAAGGTTGGGTAAACACACACACACACACACACACACACATCGGGACATTGGCCCAGCGGTTAGAGTGTTCGCCAATGGCCCGGGAGACCTGGGTTCAATCCCAGGTCGAGTCATACCAAAGACTTTAAAAATGGAACTTGATACCACCTTGCTTAACACTCAGCATTATAAGGTACGGTTCAAGGGTAAAGTGGTAAAGCAATCCTGGGAATGGAGTAGCGCCCTCCCCTACACCTTGGTGTAGTAGCTATCGAAAAGGGAGCCTTCGGGTCACCCTCGACTATGGTCGCTAACTTAACTTTTTTACTTATATATATATATATATGCGTGTGTATGTGTGTATGCATGTATTTTGGTTGTTTGGAAAATACTGTTCGATTTTAGTATAAGCTGTTTAAATTCTGTCCTACCGAATTTTTTATAGTCATAAAGTAAATAATTCCTCTTCCCAATGATTCAATTGATATCTTAATTAATTTCCAATCCCTTCTTTCAGAATTTGATTTAGAAGTTTAAAAGAAAGTTTAACACGAAAAAGGAAATCTTGCGTTTTCTTATTTGCGTCGGTTCAAGTTTGGTTATAATTTTGTTTCACAACAATGCTCGGCCACAAATTACTAAAATCTCAATGCTTGGCCACGTGTTACCTAGATGACACTGTAAAAAATCACTGGCTTGGAATATGACACTTTGCTCCATCGACCATATTCCCCTGATCTGTCACCCACCGATTACCATTTTTTTTTCAAGCATCTGGACACTTTTTTTACGCGAAAAGACATTCCATTCCAAAGAAGTAGAAACTGCATTCGAAGATTTCTAGGCATTAAAATCTTCACAGTTTTATCGAACAGCCATGAATAACCTCGTTAATCGATGACCGAAATGCAAAAACGTTCAGGCATCATATTTTACCTTATTAAAAACACTGTTTAAATTCCTTCTTTCAGGATTAAAAGTTTATTTCAAAATCAGGAATTATTTCCGGAACAACTTGATATATATATATATATATATATGCATGTACACACACACACACACACACACATATATATATATATATATATGCATGCATGTACACACACACACACACACACATATATATATATATTGTTTAAAAAAACAAGAAATTTGGAAATTCCATTCCATAACAAATTTATTTCGCTAACTAAAGCTCATCAGATGGATTTCAAATATATATATATATATATATATATAGCCCAATTCACTTACCTAGGAAGCAGCGTCGCATCAACCGAAAAGGACATCGACACGAGGTTAACGAAGGCATGGACAGCTATCAATAGGCTATCGATTATATGGAAATCAGACCTGACCGATAAAATGAAACGCAGTTTCTTCCAGGCTGCGGTCGCATCGATACTGCTATATGGATGCACTACCTTGACTCTAACAAAACGGCTGCAGAAGAAGCTAGACGGCGATTACACAAGAATGCTGCGAGCAATCTTGAACAAGTCCTGGCGGCAACACCCCACAAGACACCAACTGTACGGCCACCTGCCTCCTATCACGAAAACTATCCAAGTTAGACGAACCAGACATGCAGGACACTGCTGGAGAAGCAGGGACGAACTCATAAGTGATTTACTCTTATGGACCCCCACACATGGCCGAGCAAAAGCAGGACGACCAGCACGAACATACATTCAGCAACTATGTGAGGATACGGGATGTAGTCCAGAAGACCTGCCAGAGGCGATGAACGATAGGGAAAAGTGGCGGGAGAGGGTCAGGGATATCTGTGCTAGCGGCACGACATGATGATGATGATTATATATATATCACATGGTAGTGTATGTGACCCTTGGTTTCATGCTTTGCGCATTCGTCAGACACATTCTCAGTCGGCTGGGGCTGTAGAATACACCGACTGCATCTCTGCTGAGAGGTAAGAGCCCCCAACGAGTGTCCTGGATATGACACTAAACAATCTGATGGTGAGGTTTCAGTAATGCTGGAGCTTTGGAGAATGTGGAACACCCCTTAACTGACATTGCTCCCAGGTCCACTCTGGCTCCGAGTGGTAGCACCTAATAAGGGCCCTATCTATGGGTCCAATAGAACTTAACTGTTATTTCGAGGGTTTACTGTTTTTGAATTTAAACTGCGTATTTATGCTAAACTGAACTGTTTTGACATTTAAACTGCGTACTTATGCTAAACTGAATTGCTCGAAATAGAACCGTTTATTTGTATAAAAATGGATTTGGCATTATATAACCTACAAAGGTTGATATGCCATAAAACCCAAATAAATAAACTGTTTCTTTTCTTTGTCTTATATTGCTTGAATTCGTCAGACACTACCATTAACTCCCCAAGGGAGCTATTGGGAACCATAGACCTCTCTCTCTCTCTCTATATATATATATATATATATATAGTCCTCCATAGACTGACTGCTTCGTAGTATCATAACTCTTCAGTGTGGCTAGACTCGCGAGATGCTTCAAGCTGGGAACAAGCTTGTTTGGCTTCCATTGTAAAAAACTGTCCTTGATTATATAGATGTTTCTATCAAGGAATGAGTGGAAGATTCTTAAGAGTATTTCATCATTATCTACGTTGTCTCGAGAATTTAAATGACAATAAAATGACGTTCGGTGCGAAAAACAACCCCACACAATCCTCGTTCGTTTGAAAATTGAAAAGGAAATAGTTTTATTCACTTGCAATGATAAATTCTTGCAAAATAGAAATAAATAATCGTTTCGTGGGGTCTGCCTTGTTACCGAGGGATTTTGAATTCTAAGAGAATTTACTAAATCTACTCGTCACCCATCAAAACAGTGCGCAGGCAAACCGCTGCTTAACTTTGATGTTTAAGTGGGAGGCGCTGTCTTCAGTGTACTATAGTCGTGAGTCTTTTGAATGCTCGCATCGTACGCCATCAGATTTTTAAAGCAGAATTGTTCAACAGCAGGACGGCAACGCACTTTATTGTCAGCCATTTGGCCTCTGGCTTTAAGTTTTGTTTTCTTTGAAAAACGTCCAAGTATCTGAGGTACTCGAGTATTTTGAAATAGATTCATTGCCTCCAGTTGACGGTTCCAAACAAAGAAATCATTTGGTTCTGTGGAGAATTTGACCGTTGTTCAGGCGGGAAAAAAAGCAATGTACTTACTTTGTGCTGTTGAAATTCTTACAAACCAAAAGATTGTTATTATTTTGACAAACTTTTTAGAGATTCAGTGGTCATGTGACACTGTTACCATTTCATCGCTGGTGTATTTATAAAGGAGAGGAAATATATTGGCTTTTTAAAAAATTATTAATAAAGTTTCTGAATTATTTAACAGTTTTACTACATTACAAAAATCAGCAACCTACCGCGAAACTTAAGGTAAGTGATTTAGCTTTATTTAGACAAGTGTGTTTTCTCGAGAAATTATTTTGATTTAAATAGAATTGTTACTTATTCATTCATTTATTTATTTATTTGTTCATCTATTAATAATCTATAGTCTGTTTTGTTTACTATATCAATGATTATAACTTAATGGTTAGTAAACTATTACAGATCCAAGGAACTATTCTTAAAACAAATAATTTACACACAGTTATATGGTTTATTGGTCAAATGAGTAGAGTGTTCGCCAATCGTCCGGGAGACCGGGGTTTCAATCCTAGGTCGAGTCATACCAAAGAAGTATGAAGTTTTTACTAGTTTAAAATGATTGGGAACTTTATTAATACATTGGCACTTAAAACATTGATATTTCAACGAAGTATGAAGTGTTTACCGGATCATTAGCTTAGTGGGTAGAGTGTTCGCCAATGGTCCGGGAGACCAGGGTTCAATCCTAGGTCGAGTCATACCAATGAAGTGTTTACCTGTTTAAAATGATTGGGAACCTTATTAATACATTGGCTCTTAAAAAATTGATATTTCAGCGAAGTGTGAAGTGTTTACTGGCTCATTGGCCTAGTGGGTGGAGTGTTCGCCAATGGTCCGGGTGACTGGGGTTCAATCACAGGTCACGTCATATCAAAGACTTTAAAAGTGGTACTAGGTACCTCCTTGCTTAACACTCAGCAATAAAAGGTACGTATCAAGGGTAAAGTAGAGCAATTCAGGGAAGGGAGTAGCGCCCTACCGTACACATAGGTGTTGTAGCTATTGAAAAGGGAGCCTTCGGGTCATCCTCGACTAAGATCGCCAACTTTTACTTTAGTTACTTCTATGGTTTCAGGTATTTCAAGTAATTTTATGCTTTAAACTATTCGAAGCAATCGTATGGTTTCAAATATATAAAGCAATCACATGGATTAAAGTATTTCAAGTAAATATATAGCTTCAATCATATCAAGTAATGATACGTTTCAATTATTTCAAGCTATAATATGTTTCAAGAATTCCAAGTAATTATATTGTTTGAAATATTTCAAATAATTATATGGTTTCAAGTATTTCATCTAATTATATAGTTTCAAGTATTTCCAGTAAATATATATTGGCGACTTTAGGCGAGGGAAACCCGAAGGCTCCCTTTTCAGTAACTACTACACAGAGGTGTAGAGGAGGGCTCTACTGCATTCCCAGGATTGCTCAATTTTACCCTTGATTCTCACATTATAGTGCAGAGGGCTTAACAAGGACGCATCAAATAGCATTTTTTGAGTCTTTGGTATGACTCGACCAGGGATTGAACCCCGGTTTCCTATACCATTGGCGAACACTGTACCCATTAGCCTAATGGCCAGTAAAGTAAATATATAGTTTCAAGTAAATACATAGTAAAGTTGGCGACCGTAGTCAAGGGCGACCAGAAGGCTCCCGTTTCAATTGCTACAACACTGAGGTGTAGGGGAGGACGCTTCCCCTTTTCCTGAATTGCTCCTCTACCCTTGATACGTACCTTATATTGCTAAGTGTTAACCAAAGAGGTATCAGGTACCATTTTTAAAATCTTTGGTATGACGTGACCTGGAATTGAACCCAGGTCTCCCGGGGCATTGGCGGACACTCTACCCATTAGGCCAATGAGCCGTTTTTCTTTCTTTCTTTCTTTTTTTTTCTCTTTATATGGTTTCAAGTATTTCAAGCAATTATATGGTTTCAGGTATCCCAAGTAATTATGTTTTCAATTATTTCATGCAATTATCATCATCATCATCTTTTCGTGCCATCAGCACGGATATTCCTGACCCTCTCTCGCCACCCCTCATCACTTCCGGCAGGTCTCCAGGGCTACACCCCGTATCCTCATAGAGCTGTTGTAAGTAGGTTCGAGCTGTCCGCCCAGCTTTTGCTCGGCCATGTGAAGGGATCCACAGGAGTATATCCCTTATGAGCTCGTCCCTACTTCTCCAGCAGCGTGTAGTATGTCTGGTTCGTCTAACTTGGATAGTTTTAGTGATGGGTGGTTGGTGGCCGTACAGCTGCTGCTTTGTAGGGTATTTCCTCCAAGACTTGTTCCATATTGTTCGCAGCATTCTTGTGTAGTTGCCGTCAAGCTTTTTCTCCAGCCGTTTAGTTAGCGTCCATGTAGTGCATCCATATAGCAGTATGGACACGATCGCTGCCTGGAAGAAACTTCGTTTCATTTTATCGGTCAGATCTGACTTCCAGATGACCGATAGCCTATTGTTAGCAGTCCATCCTTTGTTAGTCACGTATCGATGTCTGTCTCGGTCGATGAGACACTGCTTCCTAGGTAGGTGAACTTGTCAAAGCGCAAAGTACCTGTTTTTTCCAGTATTTCAAGTAACTGTATAATTTCACGTATTTATATAGTTTCAATTTTTTTAAGATATATAGTTTCAAGTATTTCAGGCAATTATATAGTTTTAATCCTTAGTAAACAATTAGAGTTTCAAGTAACTATTCTTAATACAAATAATTGGCACACAGTTATATGCTTTCAAGTAACTACTACTAATAATAATCCTTAGTAAACAATTATAGGTTCAAGCAACTAATCTTAATACAAATAATTTGAACACAGTTATGACATTGGCCCAGCGGTTAGAGTGTTCGCCAATGGCCCGGGAGACCTGGGTTCAATCCCAGGTCGAGTCATACCAAAGACTTTAAAAATGGTACTTGATACCACCTTGCTTAACACTCAGCATTATAAGGTACGGTTCAAGGGTAAAGTGGAGCAATCCTGGGAATGGAGTAGCGCCCTCCCCTACACCTTGGTGTAGTAGCTATCGAAAAGGGAGCCTTCGGGTCACCCTCGACTATGGTCGCTAACTTTACTTACTTTTATATGCCTTCAAGTAACTAATAACAATCCTTGGTAAACAATTATAGCTTCAAGTAACTATTCTTGATACAAATAATTGGCACACAGTTATATGCTTTCAAGTAACTAATAATAATAATAATAATCCTTAGTAAACAATTATAGCTTCAAGTAACTATTCTTAATACAAATAATTGGCACACAGTTATATGCTTTCAAGTAACTAATAATAATAATAATAATCCTTAGTAAACAATTATAGCTTCAAGTAACTATTCTTAATACAAATAATAGGCACACAGTTATATGCTTTCAAGTAACTAATTATAATAATCCTTAGTAAACAATTATAGCTTCAAGTTACTATTGTCTATATAAATAATTTGCACACACTTATACAATTTTAAGAAGTTCTAACTATTTGTACACTTTAATATTGTCTCAAGTAATTATTATATAATGGAAATAATTTGTATACAGTTATTTGTTCTTATGATTATAAAACAGCTAAGTTGGCTTGGACTGTAGGATACACTGACTGCATCTCTTCAAATGGGTTAGATTTCCCCCACAAATGTCCAAGATATGGCACTAAACAATCTGATGGTGAGGCTCCAGCCTAAGCGATTTGGGTAATGCGGAGAGTCTCTTCATTGTCGTTGCTTCCAGGTACACACAGACCTTGAATGGTAACACCTGTTAGGGTGTTACTTGACCTATAGGTCAAATAGAACTGTGTTCGAACAAATGAATGATGTTAAATTATGACTGTTACATTGCAATACTTGAAACCATTTGCCATTAAATAACCTAAAATGTCTGATATGCCATAAAACCAACCAAGCCATACTAAATCCTATATATTTAATATTTATGTATAAAGAGGATTTAGTATTGAATACTCTACAATGGTTGATATGACATAAAACCCAAATAAACTAAATCGAATATATTCAATATGTATGTATGGATGTATGTCGTAGGTGACTCACCTATGACTAGAATAATGGACTTACACTAAGGGTATATTAATCAAGACCTAAGCTGGTAGAGCGGAGAGCAGCAGCTGTAGTAAGCATCTTGCCTGTCTTCGTGTACGTTGAACCAAGGAAACCCTCCTCAGAGACTCGGATACATTTGTGTGGCACCTCATATCTCTGTGTTGAGTTATTTATTTGTTGACCCTCAATAACCGGTCATAACAATGTATAAAGAGGACTTGGCATTAAATAACTTACAACGGTTGATATGCCATAAACCCAACCAAACTAAGTCATATATATTTGATACATATCTATAAAGAGGATTTGGCATTAAATAGCCTATAATGGTTAACATGCCATAAAACCAACCAAACTAAATCATGGTCGATATGTCATAAAGAAAAACCCAACCAAATCATATATATTTAATATATATGTATAAAGAGGATTTGGCATTAAATAACCTACAATGGTTGATATGCCATAAAACCCAACCAAACCAAATCGTGTATATTTAACATATATGTATAAAGAAGATTTGGTATTGAATACCCTACAATGGTTGATATGCCATAAAACCCAACCAAATCAAATCATATATATTTAACATATGTGTATAAAGAGGATTTGGCATTAAATAACCTACAATGATTGATATGCAATCAAAACCAAAGCAAATCAAATCATATATATTTAACATATGTGTATAAAGAGGATTTGGCATTAAATAACCTACAATGGTTGATATGCCATAAAACCAAAGCAAATCAAACTAATAATAAAATATTTGAACGCAGACAGTTTCAAGTGTTCCTATCAAATACAAACATTTTCTGAAAATATCTACCCTGACCGTTGATGGGAACGTAACTCGTACAATCATTCAGTGTCACAGTGGAACTGGGAATAATGACAATAAAGGAGCACTCCACAAACCTCCAGAACTGGCGCCCTATCAACAGATGTAGTTGAATGTCATACATAAGACATCCCTTTTTTGGTGGTGGTGGTGGTGGGGGGATACAGACAGCATATTTTAAGCTCTGCCAACAAAGTAACGGACTTCTCGTTTTTTTTTGTTTTTTTTTAGAAATAAACATGGATCACATGTTTAGTAGTATAGTTGTTCAAACAAGGAATCTTCGTGGCGTAGTAAGTAACATATTGGACTGCAACATCGTAGTTGCACATGTTTTACCTCTAGTCGCTCAACATGTTTCAATTTCGAATTAATCCCACCCCCGGGCTAGGTATAAATGCCCTGATCCCTCTCAGTTATCGGTTAAATACCACAACTACCGCCTTTCTAAAAGTACTGCTTCGGCATGGAATTGGCATTAAACGAAGAAACCAAACCACTGAGGTCATGGAACAGATATTACGCTCCGATCCATACAAATATAACGCCTTCATTTTTATGGGTATTATGCCTATGAGAAAATAAATCAATATATTGATTTTTTGTTTATTAATAATTGCTGCGTATTCGTTATGGTAAAATGATTTATTAGGAATAATTAATATCCTAATTAAATGAATTAATTCTTCTTCACATTAAATTGTCATCATTGTTGGATGGTTGGGTGTGAGGGTTCATGTGTGTGCTAGCATTGATTATCATCTTCCAGAAAACAGAGCATTTGTCTTGATTGGGTGTGACACTGCATCTGGAGGGTAGACTCCAGTTATTGAGCTCAGGTGAAACTGGAGTTCTCCTTTTAGTACCAAAAGTTCAATGTAACTTGGAATGGTAATATCAGTTAGGAGCTCATCTATGGGTTAAAAATCTGTAGGGGATAATGTTTTGAAAAAAATCTAACTATATTAATTCATTGGCTCTTAAAACATTAATATTGCAACCAAGTATTGAAACCAAGTATGAAGTGTTTAAAACCGGCTCATTGACCCAGTGGGTAGAGAGTACGCCAATAGTCAGGGAGACCTGGGTTCAATCCAAGTGTGCGTCATACTTTAAAAAAATACCCCCTTGCTTAACACTCAGCAATATAAGGTACGTATTAAGGGTAAACTATTTACCAACCCCTCCGCTCGGGCAGGATATGACACAAGGTCAATTTTTAAGCGGAGTTTAACAGGTTTAAATTCAGAGTTTTCCTTCTCCTAGACTAGTTGCCAAACCAAGGCAGAAGAACCTAGTCTGTCCTACTATTTACCCATAGCTGAAGGGAGAATAATTGGATTCATACCTTCCCCAAGGGTATTAGTGCTATGTGAAATGCAACCAGTCTCGTCCAGGATTTGAACTCGTGTCGCCGTGTCCAATTCCTACGACGATAACGACTACACCACGGGCACCTACGTATTAAGGGTAAAGTGGAGCAATCCAGGGAAAGGAAAAGCGCCCTCCCCTACAGCTCGGTGTAGTAGCTATTGAAAAGGGAGCCTTCTGAATGCTCTCGGTGACGGTCGCCAACTACTTAACACCGGACATTGGCATAATGGTTATAGTGTTCACTAATGGCCTGGGAGACCTGGGTTCAATCCCAGGTCGAGTCATGCCTAAGACTCAAAAAACGGTATTTGATGCTTCCTTGCTTAACACTCTGCATTATAAAATACGGATCAAGGGTAAAGTGGAGCAATCCAGGGAAAGGAGTTGCGCCCATCCCTACACCTTGGTGTAGTAGCTATTGAAAAGGAGCCGCGACGAAGGTCGCCAACTTTACTTTTTATGAAGTGTTTGGCTGTTTAAAATGATTGTGTACTTTAATAATTCTTTGGCTCTTAAAACATTGTTATTACAACTATGTATGAAGTGGTTATCCGTTTACTATGGACATACATTTTTTTGTTTTTTTAAAAGGAAGAATTATATTATAAATTTATATTACCATGACCAGAAAATCCGGCAAGCCCTGAGTCCGGCATACGGAACAGCTTCTGTGCGATGTGGATCAGAAGCTCAGTGGTAAAGTTTCGTCTCTGCATTCTGTGGTTGCTGGTTCGATCTTCAGTGGGAGAGATCACGGTATACATCGCTGATGAGTCATAGTAAGGTCGAATATCCGTCTAATGTATCCGTATATCACACGCAGTGCTTACCGAATTTTTTGGTCTTAGTAATTCTAATTTAGAATGATTTTGTACTTTATAAATACATTGGCTTTTAAAACATTGATATTTCAACTAAATATGAAGTGTTTACCAATTTAAAATGGTCGTGGATTTAGTAGCAAAATCATTTCCCATGCATTTTTATTGTAAAACTATTTCGAATGCATTTTTATAGTAAAATCCTTTCGTATGTATTTTAATGGTAAAATCAATTCCGATGCATTACAATGCAATATCTGGTAACTTGTTAACATATCATTTATGATAAACATTCTTATAAGTAAACCTAATCAATATATATATATATATATATATATATATATAAGTAAATCTAATCAATTGCCTGGTAGGCTGGGGCTTGTAGAATAGGGCTCTATCTATGGGTTAAATAGAACTAAACTGTGTACTTATTCCAAACTGATTTGTTTGAATTAGAACGGTTTGACTAAACTGAATAGCTTGAAATAGAAATGTTTTTGACAATCTAACGAGAGTTTTTTGGACATGATACTAATAATTTGATGGTGAGGCTCCAGTAATGCTGGAGCTTTGGTGAATGTGGTGTACCCCTTTATTGCCATCGCTCCCAGGTTCACTCTCGACCGGAGTAGAAGCAGTTGGTTAAAAACTATCACTGCTGTTCTTCTAAAACGATGGCTTTGGCATTAATCACTCACGAAGGTTGACATTCCATTAAACAAAAGAAACCAAACCAAACCAAACCAAATGTTACTAAGTTCTTCTTTAGAAAAAGAAATATTTCTTAGCGTAAAAGATTTGGTTGAGGGTTGGTCATATGTGTTGTAGTTCATTGGTCTGCTGACTGACTGCTACAAGACGCGAAAATCTCAATGCGTGACTACGCGCAGGGTCTGGTCTCTACTTGCAACCAACCGAAAAAAGAATAATTTGACTTTTTTAGTATTATCTTTTAACCCCTAAAGTTCAGCTTTTGATCAAAATCACGGGGGTGTCCTCGAGGTGTTATGGGCTATGGAATCGTAGTAAGCGAGTTCGAATTCCAGTCGCTCTATTACGTTCACTTTGGGACAAATACCCTTGGGGAAAGTATGAACCCCCTTATCCCCCCAGCTATGGATTAAATAGCAACACTAATGTTCTTCTAGAAGGATGGATTTGGCATTAAATAACCTACAAAGGTTGATATGCCATTAAACAAAGAAACCGAAACCAGGACCGATCACAATCACGTTTATCAACTCCCTTCTCTTACCGACCCCTTTTAATAGCGCAGAAGTATAGTGACTCATTGTGGTAGTAAGAAAATAAGGAGGCAAGACGTTCACCACACGACTAACAGAAGAGAAAAATACAAAAAGGAAATACAAAGTGCGCACCAAATTTAGTGGCGCCTACAAACGAGGCACGTGACTTGCCGTTGCGTTTGAAAAATACAAAAGTTGTTCGTCTTCGTTGTTGGTTACAACCGCATCACCATATATCCAAGGGACAATTTCAGTTGATATATTAACAACCCTTTCGATATAAGGATCCCTGGGTTGCAGATGTAATGAATCTTTTCAGTGATATATATTTACCCAACCCCTCTCTTCACGAGAATGCGACACGAGATAAATTTTTTAGCGAAGTTTGATAGGTTTGAAATCAGTGTTTTCCTTCTCCTAGACTGGTTGCCATACCAAGTTCAAAGAGCCGAATCTGCTCTACTATGTACATATAGCCGAATGGACGATAATTGGATTCATGCCTTTCCCAAGAGTATTAGCTCAATGTGATCTGTGCGCATATGTGTGTGTGTGTGTGTGTGTGATATCATTCCCTAAATGTGGGTTAAGCTGGCTTCACATGTGTATCCATATGCTGAGTTTCTCATGGATAAATGTCCGAAGGTGGTCCCCTCCACGGCATTTATGTAACAGGTTTGAAATCAGTGTTTTCCTTCTCCTAGACTGGTTGCCATTATAAAGTTAAAGTGTTCAGTTTGCGTTTCTACTTAACCATCGATGGAGGGAGAACAATTGGGTTCATATTTTCCCGAGGGTATTTACACTACCTGATATACAGTTGCGTTCAGGATTTGAACTCGACGAGCCGTGTTCATTTCCAGCGAGATAACCGCAACGGGAAAATGTTAAAGAAATATTAAAACAACTTTTTTAAAGTTAAGGCAAACCACAAAATTCAAACATTTGCTTGTCTTAATTTCTAGGAAAGTTCTCTAAAACATGATTGTGACTTGTTGAGAACTTCATTTGCAAGAGAACACTATTTAATTGTCCTTGTGCCAATGTCGATCTGGGTATATGCTAGATACCAGGGCTTTTCAAACTTTTTACTTGATGCATCTCTTGAAAGCAAATTTTATTTATATCCCATGATATATATATATGTATATATATATATATATTACATGGTACAGTCTGTGACCTTGGGTTTCATGTAATCTGCCATCGTCGCATGAAACCCAGGGCCACAGACTGTACAAGTAAAGTAAAGTTGGCGACCATAGTCGAGGGGGACCCGAGAGCTTTTTCAATAGCTACTACACCAAGATGTAGGGGAGGGCGCTACACCTTTTCCTGGATTGCTCTACTTTACCCTTGATCCTTTCCATATAATGCTGAGTGTTAAGCTAGGAGGCATCAAGTACCATTTTTTGAGTCTTTGGTATGAGTCGACCTGGGATTGAACCAAGGTCTCCCTGGCCATTGGCGAACACTCTAACCATTATGTCAATGTCTGGTATAATATATTTTTTTCTAGATGTAAATGCTCTATCATTGATATTGAGCACTATTCAACAATACTGCAATATTTGGTCCTCCATTAACTCACCAAGTGAACTAGCAAGAACCATAAATCTCTTTTATACATATATTTTACAAAAAAACTTACCAACATAAAACAAACCCTTGTTAATAACAATTTTACTAATAAACTCGTTGATCAATGACTAAAACTATACCTTCAAAACATTAACAAAATAATAACATTACCTACAATAACAACACTCACAGAATTCATCAATATCACAGAAATCAAACGCACAATAACAACAAATTAGACGAATAAGCAATAACCGACATCATAAAAAGACATATATAAACCGATCGAAAAACAAAAACAAATAAAACTTATCATTTACCAAACTAAATTTAAAACAGTAAACCTCATCGTTAAGAATAACACTAATTCCGATAAAATACACCTAAAGCAAACCAATGTTGTTTATAAATTCATATGTCGATTTCGAGAGAGCTTCTCGAAAAACAAAAATCATTCTTACATTGGCTATACAACAACAACCATATTTACCCAACCCCTCCGCTCGGGTAGGATATGACTCAAGGTCAATTTTTAAGTGGAGTTTAACAGGTTTGAATTCAGAGTTTTCCTTCTCCTAGGTTAGTTGCCTCGCCAAGGCTGAAGAACACAGTCTGCCCTACTATTTACCCATAGCTGGAGGGAGAATAATTGGATTCATACCTTTCCCAATTATTAGTGCTATGTGAAATGCAGTCAGCCTCGACCAGGATTTGAACTCGTGTCGCCGTGTCCCATTAGCTACGACGATAACCATTACACCATGGGCGCAACCACAACGTTATCTCGCCATCTTACTTATCACCTTTCTAAAAAATAGAACCATGGAACAACATTAAATTATAGAACACAGCAATAGCACGAACCAACTTACATCTTCCGATGTAAGAAAGGTTCGAATTGGCCAAGTGTGTAGAGTGTGTAGGTCCGGGAGACCTGGGTTCAATCCCAGGTTGCGTCATACCAAAGACTTTTAAAATGGTACTTGATACACCCTGGCTTAACACTCAGCAATATAAGGTACGTATCAAGGTAAAGTAGAGCAATCCAGGGAAAGGAGTAGCGCCCTCCCCTAAACCTCGGTGTTGTAGCTATTGAAAAGGGAGCCTTCGGGTCACCCTCGACTAAAGGGAGACAACCTTACTTACTTATATATATATATGTATATAATACAGCATTTCAGTGTCTAAGTATTTAAGGTTAGATGTAATAAAATACGTATTATATTAGAAAATCGAAACGAAACTAAACCAGATTGCATATAAAAGATTACAGTTATTTTTATTTTATTTTAATTGATTTCTATATGAATAGTTTATAATTAATTATTACGTTAGATTTATTTTTGATTCTAATGTACAAAGATATATTGAACTAGAAAGACTAACGAAACTTAACAAGATCACAAATAAAATGTTGGAGGTGTTCGTAGTATAATGGTTTCGATCTTTAAAAATTGACCCAAGTTCAAATCCTGAACTAGACAATTTTAATTTCACATAGCACTAATATCCTTGGGAAAGGAATGAATCCAACCAATCTTCCTCCAGCTGTACCATAATGGTACCAAATAGAAAATTGTAATATTACTGCACCGAATAGGTTGGTTGGTTTGTTAGTTGGTTTTACGGCACATCAACCCTTTTCGGGTCATTTAACACCGAATCAATTATCGAACAATTTAGTTTAGTATGAATATTGTTTTTATTCAAAAACAGTTAAATATCAAAACATTTCAGTTAAATGTCAAAAAAAGTTCTATTTCAAACAACTCAGTTTAGCATAAGTACACAGTTTCAATGTCAAAAACAGTTCTAGTTCAAACAATTCAGTTTAGCATAAGTACACGGTTTAGTTCTATTTGACTCATCGATAGGACACTATCAGGTGCTACCATTCCAGGTCAGAGTGAATCTGGGAGTGATGGCAATGAAGGGGTACTCAACATTCTACAAAGCTCCAGTATTACTGGAACCTCACCATCAGATTGTTTAGTGTCATATCCAGGACACTTTTTGGGGTGTCTTACTCCTCTACAAAGAAGCAATCGGTGTATTCTACTACACCAGCTGACTGGACAAACCAAATAGGACGTTGTACCGTTACATACCAAATGTACGGTTGTACCACCACGTGCTCGAACATGTTAATGGTTGTATAGCTGTGTCTTAAGTATTAATCGGACCCTGTTGTAACCCCGCCGTAGGAAAAGTTGATAATCACATAAAACTCTGTTTTAGTTCACTAACACAAAAGTTTATTCGCTAATATACTTTTACAGTAGTCGTCGGAAGAAAGAAAGAGAGTATGAAAGCTGAGTCGACTGCGTTAGCTGGACGAAAAGAAACATTTCATGAAGAGGAGAGAGCAGATGCAGACTTTGAGTTGTCTTCCACGTTTCATTTTCTAATTTTAATACGTGCTTTTTTCGCTGGTTTCGTCTTCACATGTCGGCGTCTGGTGTGTGACTTCTGTTCAGAGCCCACCTCAAATTTGGGGCTGAAATCGTTGGTCGTCATGACATGGCTGTATCTAGTCTTCAACTGCCTGTCCGACAACTAACTTTCAAACACGAGACGTCCCCTTCCTTCCGCCTAGAGTCGAAGGGAGGACATATCCATTTCCGGTAGTTCCACACCTATGCAGAAGATTTGAGACCTCCGATTCTGTTTTCTAGTCATTTTTAATTACACAGCTATGGGAAAATAACAGGGCTAACTAAGCTTTTTAACCAACGTTAGGCAACTAATCTAGGAGGAAAAAAACAACTCTGGACTCAAACCTCTGTAACCCGTGACTGGCTGACCTACAACCAGTGCTTTATCTCAACTCACTCAGGTCAAGTGGCTGCTTCCGTAGATTCACTATCTGCTTTTCTTTTTATTTTTTCGTCTCTCTCTCTCTCTCTCTCTCTCTCTCTCTCTCTCTCTCTCTCTCCCTCTCTCTCTCTCTCTCTGTCCCTCAAAATTAACCTCTCGCTATTTTTGTAACTTGAACCTATCATATTACGTTACACAGCTATGGCTAAATAACAGGACAGACTAAGCTTTTTGACCTACGTTAGGCAACTAGTCTAGGAGGAAAAAAACTCTGTTCACGCAAAGAGGTTAGTAAATATATATTAAAAAATGACATTTATATTTCATTTTTATTGATTTCTATATAGAATTATACATAGGATTGCTTTTAATATATTTGGGAATTAAACAATGATATTAGAAATCAATATCACCAAGTAATTATTCATTAAAGAAAGCTTTGATAAAGCCAGTATAAAAATTATCCACGTCATATTCTGTGTAAACGTTTATTTTTAACGATATATAACACACATTACAGGACTTTTACATACCTAAACATCACGACTTGCTTTCCATCCCCTTATATATATATATATATATATACAATTATAAAGTTATGAATAGTAATACTTTATCAACTTCGTATTACTATTGAGAATGATCTACAAATATTTATTTTGCAAGATGAAGAATATATATATATATATATATATAGAGAGAGAGAGAATTTCATTTTTTTGGTAGCATTATAAATTTATTTCAGGTTCCTATAAATTCTTATGAATCCAGTTTATAAGCTTTATAAAAACCATCTTCAGATGAAATATATAAAATTATACTTAGTATAATTTAAATTACGCTTAGTATTTCATCTGAAGATGGTTTTTTATAAAGCTTGTAAATTGGATTTATTAGAATTTATAGGAACCTGAAATAAATTTATAATGATGCCAAGAAAGGGATTTTTTTCTTTTGTCTTTATATAAAAGATTTGCTATCTTTACACGTTAAGTATTGATGTATCGTTAATCCCAAATTAATTATACATCAATACCCATTATTATTGAGCATTCATAATGGATACTCCTACACCTTAAATTTACTTCTTGGACCCAATAAACAAAAGCAAATATATATATATATATATATATATATATATATATAGTAAGTAAATCAGCCGATTGTAGTCGAGGGCCACTCGAAGGCTCCTTTTCAATTGGTACAACACCAAAGTGTAGAGGAGGGCGCTACCCCTTTCCCTGGATTGCTCCACTTACCCTTGATACATACCTTACAATGTTGAGTGGTAAACGAGAAGGCGTCATGTAATATCTTTTGAGTCTTTGGTATGACTCGACCAGAGATTGAACCCCAGGCTCCCAGGCCATTGGGAAATTATAAGTAGGTTAGCCGATTGTAGTGGAGGGCTACTTGAAGTTTTCCTTTTTCAATGGCTACAACACCGATGTGTAGGGGAAGGCACTACCTCTTTCCCTGGATTTCTCCACTTTACCATTGAAACGTACCTTACAATGTTGAGTGGTAAGCAAGGAGGTATCAAGAACCATTTTTTGAGTCTTTGGTATGTCTAGACCTGGGATTGAACTCCGGTCTCCAGGCCATTGGCGAATACTCTAACAAAAATATGCGCCCTCTACCAGAGGCGCCAGTATTTCAGTTTTGATATAAAAAGATACATTGAATCATCATCACCACCATCATCATCATCATCATCATCACTTCGCCCTGAAACAACTGCTATTCCTCTATAACGGTGACGCCTGTTGATGAGGAAAAGAGAAAAAAAACAGTTATCACAAAATTTCCATGACTAATGAAAGTACATTACGCTTTAAAAAAAAAAAAGGCTTAGACTTACTTTTTTTCTATTTTGATTGATTTCTATATAAAATTATACACAGGAATGCTTTTAATACTTTCAGAATAAATACAATTATATCAGAAATCAATAACATCAAGTAATTATTTATTAAACCCAGTTATGTTATATACAGTAAGTAAATTATCCACACCGTATACTGTGTAAACCTTTATTAATTAGTTATATATAACACACATTGCGGGAAGGAGACACACTAGCCCCATAACTCTTTATCATCTGTCTAGACTACGTGCTTAGAACTTCAATCGACAAAATTAGAGAAAATGGCTTCGAGCTGACTAAGAAAAGAAGCAAAAGATACCCCGCAAAAGCAATCACAGACGCCGACTACGCTGATGACTTGGCGTTACTGGCGAATACGCCTAATCAAGCAGAGACACTACTGCATAGTTTGGAACGAGCTGCAGCAGGCATTGGCCTCCATGTCAATGCGCACAAAACTGAATAAATGTGTTACAACCAAACGGGCAACATTACCACACTAGACGGAGCCTCTCTGAGGCTAGTGGACAAATTCACCTACCTAGGAAGTAGCGTCTCATCAACCGAAAACGACATCGACACACGACTGACGAAAGCATGGACGGCTATAGATAGGCTCTCAATCATATGGAAATCAGACCTGACCGATGAAATGAAGCGCAGTTTCTTCCAGGCAGCGGTTGTATCGATACTGCTATATGGATGCACTACATGGACGCTAACTAAACGGCTGGAGAAGAAACTTGACGGCAACTACACAAGAATGTTGAGAGCAATATTGAACAAGTCCTGGCGACAACACCCCACGAGACACCAACTGTACGGCCACCTGTCTCCCATCACGAAAACTATACAGGTTAGACGAGCCAGACACGCCGGACACTGCTGGAGAAGCAAGGACGAGCTCGTAAGTGACGTACTCCTATGGACCCCCACATATGGCCAAGCAAAAGCAGGACGACCAGCCCGAACTTACATACAGCAGCTACGTGAGGACACGGGATGTAACCCAGAAGACCTGCCGGAGGCGATGAATGATAGGGAGAAGTGGCGAGAGAGGATCAGGGATATCCGTGCTGGCGGCACGACATGATGATGATGATGAAATGTCTAAATACCACAGGCACTCAAGGCCAACAACATTAATTTGCCGTTAGCTTTGCACCCAGACTTTTTAGTTAGTCCGTCTGACATTCGTGCCGGACGGTGTATCAATGATCAATGACAGACTAGAGGCCGAAAGGCCCCAGGCTTCGGCTGAGTCACCTCCGGATGGGCGAGCTGCATTATTAATTAATAATAAATAAATTAATAATTAAAGCTATAATTAAGCATCCCTGCGTGGACTCTCAGCTCGATCTCCCACTCCCTTAACCCCCACTATAAGCCAACCTTCGGGTCACTGACCTAGTGTAATATAATTGTCGAGGGATTTCGTTTTATATATCTTGCCTTTCGGCTTAGTTAGGCAGAGAACCTTCCGCTTAGCGCATGGGTTAGTTAGGTGCAGACATGAGTGCAGGTGTTCACGGACGCGCGGAGCGGACGTGTCATTCAGCAATGTCACAATAGAAACCCCAGATAGAAAATGTGACCACGGGATGTGAATGACGTCATGCACCGGAAGCGTGCGCGGAGGATTTGGGGGATTCGAAATAAAAGTCAGAGAGTGGAGTTTTAGCGTCCGAAGAAGACGGTTGACTTTCGGAGCTCTCCGAGGCCTTGCGGCGGGTGTCGCACGTGATGGGGGGGGGTCAGATGGAAAAGTCAGCATAGAAAGATTGTGCCTCTCTTCTTATATCGAAAAACCTTTTAACTCAAAGGTAATAAAGAGTTTCGTACGTGAACTAAGAAGTCGTAAGTGTTTTCTGTGTTTCGGGATTCCTATGTTATCTATATATGAGTTATGAACATTTCTTGTACATATCACATATTCATATCTGGCAATGTAACACTTGTGCAAAGTCCTGTCTGGTGAGATGCAGAGACTAATACCACAAATACAGCATTAATTTTCTGTTCTGGTTTATCTATGGGCCACCTAAGCTCAATTCCTAAAAACTCTTTTAAAAAATTTTAGTCTGAAAAAGTTCTTCCGTGAATAAAAAACGAAATATTACTTCTAAACCCATTGTAAGTGTTTGATTTATCAACTTTTCTACGTATTTTTGTCATCTTTTCAGATGTACCATCATCTATCATTTCTTCATTTATGAATGTATATACAAGGCTCATTAAATAGGTTTCCACACTTTTTTCGTATGAGCACTTTTATTGATAGTACACACATGAAACTAAAGTCCCCTTCGAAGTAATCTCCTCCAGCTGCAATGCACTTGTTGTACCGTTCCAGCTATGGGTAAGTAGTAGGGCAGACTGGGTTCTTCAGCCTTGGTGAGGCAACTAGTCTAGGAGAAGGAAAACTCAGAATTGAAACCTGTTAAACTCCGCTTAAAGTTTGACCTTGTGTCATATCCTGCCCGAGCGGAGGGGTTGGTAAATATGATATGATATCAATGTTCTTAACAGGATGGAAATAAAATTATTACCCTAATGTGACCGAATTTTGTTTTTTTAAAATAATATATACATACATATATATATATATATATAGAGAGAGAGAGAGAGTTGCTATACACATACATCTGATCATGATGGAGATTTTGTGTCTGTAACTGAAACATTACCACCAACATCATGATTCCCTTAGTTATTTCTAATATATTCTATAATTAGTAAATAATCATTATTTGATCTTAAAATTTTATAAATAAAATGTTGGCGACCGTAGTCGAGGGTGACTCGAAGGCTCCCTCTTCAATAGCTACTACGCAGAGGTGTAGGGGAAGACGCTATTCCATTCCCTGGATTGCTCTACTTTACCCTTGATCCTTACAGAGCTAAGAAAGGCGACATCAAGTGCCATTTTTTTGAGTCATTGGTATGACTCGACCTGGGATTGAACCCCAGTGTCCCGGACCATTAGCGAACACTGTAACCATTAGACCAATGGCGATGTCTGTTAAAACCTAGTTGATTTACATTTATCTCAAAATAGCCCGTGTTAGCCATGAATGTAAACGGTTTGGTTTCTTGTTTAATGGCGTATCAACCTTCGTGGGTTATTTAATGCCAAAGCTATTCTTCTAGAAGAACAGTAGTGGTACTATCTAACCCATAGCTAGGTGGATAAGGGGGTTCATACTTTTACCAAGGGTATTTGTACGAAAGTGAACGTAATAGCGCGACTTGGTTTCGAACTCGCTTACTACGATTCCGCAGTCCATCGCTTTAACCATTACACCACGAGGATACTCCCAATGAATGTAAAATCCTACAATGTGTGTGATAATATCACAAAGAAATAAAGATTTACATATATGATGTGGATAATTTTCATTCTGGTTTTAATGAATCCGAATTGATAAATGATTTCTCGGTGTTATTGATTTCTAATATAACTGTTTTATTCTTAAGCGTATTAAAAGCAACTCTATGTATAATCTTATATAGAAATCAATTAAGATAAAATTTGAATACATGGAATCGTGTTATATGTATTCTTATATAGTTTCATCAGTTTTTCCAATTAATATATTTCATTAGATTAAACCTTGACTAAATGCAGCGGGAAGATGCACATTTTCCTTGTATATACAATAATCCTTTTTGAATATATTTATAAAACAATCCTTATATATATATATATATATATATATATATTAGATGTACCAAAATCTATCATTTCTCCATTTATGAATGTGTATATATATATATATACATTCATAAATGGAGAAATGATAGATTTTGGTACATCTGAAAAAATGGCAAAAATACGTGGAAAAGTTGATAAATCAAACACTTACGACGGGTTTAGTAATGATATTTCGTCCTTTATTCATGGAAAAACTTCTTCAGACTAAACATTTTTTTTAGTTATTCCATATTTTAGCAATTGATCTTAGGTGGCTCATGGATAAAACAGGACAGCAAATTAAAGCTGTAATATATTTCATTACATCAAACTGCACGAAGATGCGCATTTTCCTTGTATATACAATTCTTTTTAAATATATTTAAAAAACAGTCCTTTTATATACGAGGTGCATTCAATAAGTTTCCAGACTTTTTGTACTGGCATTTAAAATTGTCGTAGACTCTTAAAACTTGAGTATCTTATTGCGATACATCTTATGAGATTTTTATGATTTCAGGTTCAAATCAACAGCTACAGCAGCAAGTGGAATACACTCTACTAAAGCCTGATTGTCACAGCTGGTGAATTTCAAAAATGCAATCTGGACGTGAGGACACTTTAGAAGAACTATATGCAATAAAATTCTGTTTTAAACTTGGAAAAAATGCCACACGAATGTATGGAATGCTTCAGACTGCTTTTGGAGCATATTGCATGAATCGGGAATCAGTTTTTGAGAGGCATAAGAGATTCAAGGAAGGCAGGGAGTCTGTGAGGGATGATGAGAGGTGTGGGAGGAGTAAGGAAGTCAATACACCAGAGTTGATTGGCCAGACGCTTAGGGTTAGGTTTACTATGTTGAGGTTTTAAGAGAGTTCAGGAAGAGATTCCTAGGGAAGAGGCCAGCACTCTTCAAATTGGCTCAGTGGCATTTCCAGCAGGACAATACACCAGTCCACAACTCCATCCTTGTCACAGACTATTTGACCAAGATGGGTATCAAGACAGTTCCTCACTCTCCCTATAGTCCAGACCTTGCTCCCTGTGACTTTTGCTTATTACCTAAGCTCAGAGGCTGTCGTTATGAGACAATTGAGGAGATGAAAGAGGCTGTGACGAAGGTCATTGACACGCTCACACAAGAGGACTTCCATGGGGCCTTCCAGAAGTTGTTGGATCGGTATAAAAAGTGTATTGCAGCCAGAGGAGATTACTTCGAAGGGGACTAGTTCCATGTGTATAATCAATAAAAGTGCCCATACGAAAAAAGTCTGGAAACTTATTTAATGATCCTCGTATATATATATATATTGTCACCCACAGACAGACTGTTTCGTGATATCACAACTCTTCAGTTTGGCTGGACACGTAGGACAGTTGAAGCTGGGATTGAAACCAGCCCAATTTTACGTTAGACTTAGCATCATACCGCTCAGTCATAAAGCGAACCACGTCAGCTTGGGCTATTATAAGGCATTATGTAGTAGCTTTCGTTTGATTACGTTTTTGCCTTACCGGATACCAGAGTGCTCAGTTCATTCGAAGAGATTTGCATTATGCGAGTAGCAACCGTAAATTCCTTTACCAGAGTGCTCAACCCCCGTGGGGGAGCATATATATTGGCGTCCATAGACAGACTATTTCGTTGAATCACAACTCATCAGTGTGGCTAGACACGTAGTACGCTTGAAGCAGAGAAATGCCTATATTTGTTAATCACAGCGGCTTTGGTCTATTCATTCGAACTTTTCCTATTCCGCAATGATACTTGCATAGAAAAAAAAAGGCTTTAAAATGTTCGACTTCGGGTTGCCCTTAGCGTGCTTTAAACCTGGACCAAGAAATAAGATTTTAACAAAACTGAGAAAACATTTTCTAAATTGAAGGATTAAAAGATTCAAAGAATATGAAGTGGAAACACAGGTGATGACTCAAGGCAAATAGAAAAAGAATAAAAGAAAGAAACGAAGCCGGCGAACCGCTGCCAGAAGAAAACGTGGATGGTAGTTGGTGGTTGGAGGGAATTCTTGTAAAGTTACGTTTTCTGTTATCACACACGCCCTTTTATAAAATGTTGTACAATCCACAATCAGTATTGATCCGTTCATCCTGTCGAAAAACTGATTAAATCCTCGACAGGTAAATTTGTTTTTCGATGAAATCATCATCCTCATCATCATCATCATGTCGTGCCGCCAGCACGGATATCCCGGACCCTCTCTCGCTACTTCTCCCTATCCTTCATCGCCTCTGGCAGGTCTTCAGGACAACATCCTGTGTCCTCACATAGCTGCTGTATGTAGGTTCGAGCTGGTCGTCCTGCTTTTGCTTGGCCATATGTGGGGGTCCATAAGAGTACATCACTTCGATGAAATACAAAATACTTATTTCAATTATATATTTCAAAAAAGTATAATATTAATATACAACCGTTTTTTTTGTTGCTATTCTATCGTATAAGATAAATAGATATCCCTACCAATTTTTTAACTTATATGATTAAGTCCCGACCTTATTCTTCTAATTGTTTGCATGATAAACGAAAACCCAAATCTTTGAATAAGAAATGTTCTAGAAGGTAATAACTGAAGATCACCGCCATAAAACTCCACTTTGGCCTTTACTGGGGCAGACTAGCGATCAAATAGGCCCGATCGGATCAATCGCTTTATGTTAAGCCCAAACTACTATTGGAGTTCTAATTGCCGTCTCTGCGAGTAATCTTGAACAAGTCCTGGCGGCAACACCCCACAAGACACCAACTGTACGGCCACCTGCCTCCTATCACGAAAACTATTCAAGTTAGACGAACCAGACATGCAGGATACTGCTGGAGAAGCAGGGACGAACTCATAAGTGATGTACTCTTATGGACCCCTACACATGGCCGTGCAAAAGCAGGATGACCAGCACGAACATACATTCAGCAACTATGTGAGGATACGGGATGTTGTCCGGAAGAC
The DNA here is from genome assembly GCA_963585895.1 of Sepioteuthis lessoniana. NCBI lineage: Eukaryota > Metazoa > Mollusca > Cephalopoda > Myopsida > Loliginidae > Sepioteuthis > Sepioteuthis lessoniana. Next base: position 81,021 of record CAUZXS010005374.1, on the reverse strand, counting down.
CTGCCTGAGGCGATGAATGATAGGGAAAAGTGGCGATAGAGGGTCAGGGATATCCGTGCTACCAGCACGACATGATGATGATGATGACTATTGGAGTTGGACAAAATAGTGGAAACACGTAGAATCATAATTTTGAAACTCATAGAAACACGTAGAATCATAATTTTGAAACATCATAATTTTGAAACTCCTCTGAAACCATCAAACGTTTGTTATTTTTATGTCTTTTGATTTATTATTCAGTTTTCTTGTCTTACTTTACTAAAATTGTTGGGTTTTTTTATAGTTATCTGTGACATTATGTGGGTGGTACGCCAGGCAGACGATTTCTTTCTCTGTTTTGGCGCGAAACCAAACAAAGGCCTGAGCTCGAGATCTCCGATGAGACCGGAAGTGGGGTAGGAAAGGCAGGTCCGAGAGAAGCCAGAGGGCAGTTGGCAAAGGAACCCAGAGAGGGTCAGTTGGCGAAGGAAGACGCTGAGAGGCAGTCGACAATGGAGGAGAGAGGAGAGCGGTCGGCTTTGAGTGGACTGTCCAGAGAATGTCAGAGTCAACAGAAGTCAGAAAGGTGACTGCTAAAACCTGATGAGCTTCACAGAGGCCGGGCTAACCAACGCGAGAAGATGTCAGCATTGTTGGTGCCTTTTTGTAGAAGTTTCGCGAAAAATACACGGCCGCGTTAGTCTACAGATGCACGGGGAATGCAGTGTCACAAAACTATCTTTTTTACGCTTGGAGTTGACATAAGTCCATATTGTTCGTTTGATCCTTTTCTCCCACACTCTCTCGGTTGTATTTCTTTTGTGGCCGTAAAGAAATGTGAGATACCCCTGCGGACCCACTAGATGAATCACTGGCCAGGAATAGTATTGATTTTAAGAAGTTGATGTATACGGAGTGGCTGCAAAGGGGTGTATCACATATCATCAGAAGAAATTAATCAAAATTCATTAAAAAAAAAAGAGGTCAAGTTGTCTATGCTCGTATGGCAGGGGCTAGTGTGACCAAAACCGCTGAATTATTTGGTGTAGCAAGGAGTACTGTTTCGAAAGTATTGACAGCATTTGAGGAAGAAGGAAAAACCTCTTCACAGAAGTGAAAGTCAGGAAGATGACGAAAGGTGTCTGATAGGAATCGTCGGACTCTTACGTGGATTGTTAGGAAGGCTCACAAGAATACGGCCCCGAAAATTACAGCAGAACTTAATGGCCGTCTCAAGAACCCAGCTTCCTCAAAAACTGTGAGAAGGGAGCTGCACAAAGTCGGGTTTCACGGGAGGGATGCAATCAGAAAACCATATTAAAATAAATTTGTTTGAAATTCCCAGGTGTTTCCATTATTTTGTTCAAACCTCTCTCTCTCTCTCTCTCTCTCTCTCTCTCTCTCTTTCTCTTTATATATATATATATATACTGTTAGCATAGCATATCCATTGGTCTAATGAAGACTGTTGTCAAATCAAAATATCTTTAATTAGTCTTATATATATATATATATATATATATGTTGTCAAATCAAGGTGTATTTAATTAGTCTTATATATAAATATATATATAAGACTAATCAAATACGCCTTGATTTGACAACATTCTTCATATATATATATATATATATATATATATACTGTTAGCATAGCATAGCCATTAGTCTAATGAAGAATGTTGTCAAATCAAGGTGTATTTAATTAGTCTTATATATATATATATATATACTGTTAATATTGCATATCCATTGGTCTGATGAAGAATGTTGTCAGATCAAAGTGTATTTAATTAGTTTTATATTTATAAATATATCTGTCTCTTTGTGATGAGAACACCTGCTTTAATGTGTTTTCATTAGGTGTTGGAGGAATGCATTTCAAATTAGTCATGACTTGGCCGGCTTGTTTGTTAATGAAAATTTAGTTTCTACACCAAAAAGTGACCTGTAAAATAAACGGTAACTTACTGTAGGGTTTATTTTTTTCAGTCAAAACGTATGTGGTTATCCTTTTAACTTAAAGGACGTATGATTAAATTTCGTATTAAATCCATATGACACTTGTTTTTCTAGACTTTTATGCTGTTGTCTTTTTTTTGTGTTTCATCTGTTGATTTTATCGTTTGAATTCTTTTTATGATTGTGCATTATGTATATTTTAAAAGTTGTGACTGTTTCTGCGGGAGCGTTTTATTTTAACAACGTTTTTCATGAATTTAAAGTCCTGAAGGAGGTTTTTACAACCAAAACGTTCAACGTCGACTTTCATGATAAATTCATCAAATTATGGATTACTTTGTTTTTTCAACTTTTCTTGGTATATTTATCTATATATATATATATATACACACACACAAATATATATATATATATATATATATATATATATAGAGAGAGAGAGAGAGAGATGTATATATCTCTCACTCTCTTAGTGCTTCTGATTTAAGTTGTTTTTATTATATTTCAAGGGAGTGTTTTAAATTGACAGTTTTGTTTGTGTGGATTTTTTTCTCAATGTTATTTTTCAAAGGAAGACTCTTCAAATCAGTTTACATAGTTAAATTTTTATCCTTTTCATGTCAGGTGATTCAGCTTCATATTAAATCCAAACAGCACATATTTTAATAGACTTTTAATCGTTTTGTTATTTTTTCCTATTATTTGTTTTCTCTGTATATCTTTTTCAATTCTTTCTATAATGGTGAATTTTGCGTCTTTTTAAAGTCATGACCGTTTTATGCGAAAGTGTTTTTTGACTAATATTTGATTGTTCTGATCCATAGATTTGATCCTGCGTTTGTAATTGTTTAATCTAAAGTAAAAAAGACACTCTGACAGTCCAACATATTGTTTTTGGCAGCATGTACATTCTAGTAAATAAATTATATGTTTGTTTTAATTCAACGTAAATGTTGAAAATCTTTTGAGTGAGTTGGTTGATTTTAAGTGTTTTTAGCATCGGTTGTTTTTTATATTGCTTGGTCGGCAAAATTAAGTGGATTTTATTGGGAATTTCCTATAGATTACTTTATTGGGTAGTATATTGTTGCTACCCATCAATTCTCATAGGATAGATGCCATAATTATTTTACCCAGTCGGCTGGGACTGTAGAATACACCAACTGCTCCACTGCAGAGAGATTAGACCCCGCTTCCCAATGAATGCATCCGATGGTGAGGCTCCAGACTTTGAATTTGGGAAATGTGGAATACTTCTTTATTACCATTACTCTCAGGTCAACTTTATTTGCGTTCAGTCTATGCGTCAGACAGAACTAATATCCTCGGTTAGACACTCAACTGCATCTGATGATAAGGCTCTTGCCCTTGAGGTTTGGACAGTTCAGCTGGGGCTGGAGAATACACCAACTGCAACTCTCCAGAAGGGTAAGACACCCATTAACGAATGTCCTGGTTATGACACTAATTATTGATTGTATCTTTATTTCTTTTTCAATCCTTTTAATGATGATGAATTTTGCGTCTTCTTAAGTCGTGACCGTTTTATGCGAAAGTGTTTGATGACTAATATTTGATTGTTCTGATCCATAGATTTGATCCTATGTTTGTTGTTATCTAATCTAATGTAAAAAAAAAAAAAAGAAGACATTCTGACTGTACAACGTATCCTTTTTGGCAGCATGAGCATTCCATTATTTTGTCCAACCCATGTATATAATTGTCACGACCGTATCCTTCTAATTGTTTCACGTAACAAATAAACACCAAAACCTTTTTCATCATAAAGGTGTTAGAAGGCTGTGGCTGAGGGTCAATCTGCATCTGATGGTGAGGCTCCAGTTTGGAAAATGCAATGTTAGAATGTAATTTTAGAAGGCGGTGGCTGAGGGTCAATTTCGTTGACAAAATCAATATATATATATATATATACTGTTAGCATAGCATAGCCATTAGTCTAATGAAGAATGTTGTCAAATCAAGGTGTATTTAATTAGTCTTATATATATATATATATATATATATATATACTGTTAAGATTGCATATCCATTGGTCTGATGAAGAATGTTGTCAGATCAAAGTGTATTTAATTAGTCTTATTTTTCTGTCTCTTTGTGATGAGAACACCTGCTTTAATGTGTTTTCATTAGGTGTTGCAGGAATGCATCTCAAATTAGTCATGACTTGTCCGGCTTGTTTGTTAATGAAAATTTAGTTTCTACACCAAAAAGTAGCCTGTAAAATAAACGGTAACTTACTGTAGGGTTTATTTTTTCAGTAAAGACGTATGTGGTTATGGGTATGACACTAAATTGCATCTGATGGTGAGGCTCCAGCCCTAAAATTTGGAGAATATGGATTACCCCTTCATTACCATTACTCCCAGGTCTACTCTGTTATAGTCGTATCTCGGGATCAAATAGAACTGTTTAATCATTTGCTGAGGATTATTATTAGTTATTTGAAACTGTACGGCTGTGTGCAAATTATTTATATCATAAAGGTATACTTCATAAATAGAAATACTTATGTTAAATAGCAATACCTTAAACCATTTAACTGTGTGTAAATAAATGATTAATATTAAATAGAATTATTAGTGTTAGATAGCAATACTTGAAACCATTTAACTGTGTGTAAATAAATGATTAATATTAAAAAGAATTATTAGTGTTAGATAGCAATACTTGAAACCATTTAACTGTGTGTAAATAAATGATTAATATTCGATAGACGTATTCGTATTAGCAAAATTTGAAACCAACTTTGAGTAAACAAATGAACTCTCACTAGTTTGGAAATAGCTACTTACTAACTATTCTTTAATAAATCATATATATATATATATATATATATATATATATATATATATATATCAGGGGCGGAGATGGGACTAGTGCTACTCGTGCCCGGCACAACCAATAACTCGGTCAATGTTATTCAAAATGGATTAAAAATCATCCATTAATTTCAAGCAAACATACTTAGTCTGATCTCAATTAAATTACGTATCTATTAAGTTTCGATAACTAAGTAGCCAAAAGTTCATAAATATATCTGGGAATGATACAACGATGCTGTTTTGAACGGATGGTCTTTGTCCGGCCACCGTCAGATCCATTGAACATCCCATAAAATCGGCTATAATGTTGAACACGCGTAATTCGTGCCAAGCACAAGACCCTTATAATAACAGTAATGTTAGAGAAATCTCGCTTTTGGCTGTAGCCAATGGCAAAGCAACTCAAAATACCGTGCTAAAAAAATTAGCACAATGTGACTGCTGACAGCTGTCTTGGGAAGAGGGAGAGAGACAGAGACAGAGGGGGGGATAGCAGATTATAGCCGTCACCGACGTCATCATCATCGCTATGGTAAATGTTGGTTAAACGGCGTGTTTTAATTCGTTTTTTCACTCACAGATGTCTATTTCTTTAATGAATGTTGCATATATTACATTCTGTAACTAAAATTTGTTTATTTGAATACATTTTCAACAAATAATCTTTGTCATCAATTTCTTTATTCTAAAAAACATATTTTTCTCGTTATAGTAATGAACATCTTCTCTTTTCTTCTATACTTTTGAAAGGAAAAAAATCATCTTATCTACTGTATTAACAAGACTACAAATTATATAGTATCTTGATTGTTTACAAAAAAAACACCATGCAAGGTATGTTAGTCAACTTGTGCTATACAATGGAGAATCACGCAATAGCAACTATGATGACTTACTTTGGGTCCACGGACCACGGGTTGAGAACTGAAGTTGACAGGTGGGGCACGCGTAGCAAAAATAGGCTAGAGTCGCCACTGATATATATATATATATATATAATGTATTTCTGCAGATATTTCTGCAGATATTTAAGTATATCTCTTCATGAGACAACGCTGACAAAATAACACTTTGACACAATGAAAAGTAGTCTGTGTGCAGCTTATATAACAGAGTTAATTTATTTTCCCCTCAAAATAACTCAAAATATAACCATGCCCTGGGTGATGAAAACAAAGTTTCCGGCTCCGGTTATGGTCTTTGGTGTGGTTTCAAGTGAGGGCCATATCATGCCACCTCACATCTTCAAAGTCGGCTTGAAAGTTAACACTAAAGTGTACCTGGATGTGCTGAAGAGTGTGGTGATCCCCTGGTGCAATCAGGTGGCCGGTGGCAGACCCTGGGTGTGGCAGCAGGACTCGGCGCCGGCCCACAAGTCCAAAGAGACCCAGGCTTGGCTTCAGAAGGAATGCTACGACTTTGTACCCTTCTCTACCCTGGCCCCCACCTTCCCCGACCCGAACCCGCTGGACTACTTCGTTTGGTCATACGTCGAGGACATCACCAACATGACCTCCCACAACATCAAAGCCAGCCTGATCGCCGCCATCCGCCGAGTATTCGCCGAGATCCCGCCGGCGCTTGTGGAAAAGGCATGCTCTCAGTTCCGGATCCGTATCGAGGCGGTGATTGAGGCTGAAGGCGGCTGCATTGAAGAGATATCAGCTTTTCAATAAAAGTTTTAAAATAAAGCTGTAGAGTTGCTTTCTTTAGGACGACAATTTTAACGTTCCACCCCGTAATTTTAACTTCAAACTATTCGTTTGCAAATCATATTATTTAATATATATGCATATACGCGATTTGGTATTGAATAACCCACAAGTGTTGATATGCCACAAAACACAACCATTGTGTTCACTTTCGAATTAATATCCTGGAGAAAGGTATGAAAAGAAACTCTTCATCCTCCCCCCAGCTATGGGTTAAAGAGATTCATTTACTGTCCTTCTATAAGGATGGCTTTGGCATTAAGTAACTCACGAAAGTTGATGTGCCATCAAAAAAGAAATTCAGTTCAACAAATCTATATCTAGGTATAAAGCGGGTAATCTTTATTGATATTATGTGTAATATAATGGCCGAGGGATTTCGTTTTATATATCTTGCCTTTCGGTTTAGTTAGGCTGAGAACCTTTTGGCTCAGCACATGGGTGAGTTAGGTGCAAACTTGAGCGCAGGTGTTAACGCGCGCATGGGGAGGATGTGTCGTTGACAGATGTCGAAATAAAAATCCTAGGACCAGGGGATGTGAATGACGTCATGCACCGGAAGCTGCGCGGAGGATTTTGGGGGGTTTGAAAAGAATCAGTTAGTTGAGTCTTGCGGTCCGAAGAAGAAGGGTGACTTTCGCGAGCTCGCAGTGGCCTTGTGGCGGGTGCCACACGTGGTTTGGGGGAGATGAAAAAGTCAGCATAGAAAGATGGTATCTCTCTCCTTATGTAGAAAAACCTTTTAACTCAAAGGTAATAAAAAGTTTCGTAACTGAACTAAGAAGTCGTAAGTGTTTTTCGTGTTTCGGGATTCCTATGTTCTATGTATATATGTTATGAACATTCTATGTACATTTCACATATCCGGATATCTGGCTATGGTACATTATGTGTAAGACCTGAGGGAAAGTTCAGATGGCATTAGTGACAGCTGTGAAAACCACTATGAAGAAATTGTTTCATATTGACCCTGGCCAAGCTGTCAAAATAGGAAATGCATCTGTGTAAATAACAGATGCATCCGGTCGAGGAATATCAGAATATAACCTTGACCGTGGACGGGTTGAATGAGTGCGATTTGTGACGCCCACAAGAAGAAGGTGGTCGTCGAACTATTTCATAACTCGGTGCACAGGAAGTTTAACCAGTTGGAGATCAGACGAGTTGGAGATAAGATGCGGTAGAGAAAACCAGCACCCAGCAGAGGGGCCCTCAGGACCCCCGGTTGAGCAGTTGGAGATCAGACCAGTTGGAGAGAAGAAGCTGGAATGAGGACCATGTCCCAGAGAGGCTGTGCCCCCAGGCCCCCGGTTGAGCAGCCCAGGAGAACGGGAAAGAAACGCTGTTATGGCCATAAGAGTGGGGGGTCAATATGTGTATAGTTGCATATGTATTATGTGGCTAATACATCAAAATTAATTCACGACATACATTCAAGAAAAAAACTATACTGCAGTCATCTGGAGGTTGCAAGTTCACTCCTGACTGCAGGTGAGTAACAATACAGAAATACTGAACACTTGTACCCGGTTATGGCTAACGGAATCAGTATAGGAGACCCCCGTGGATTCAATAAAGGACGTAGTTTGAAGTTCCGTGAAGGTCCCAGAGTTCGACAAACGCCTGACGAAGGCCGAAGGATATATCGGCCGAAACGTTAGGAAATAACATTAAAGATGAAGACAATAATCCGAAAACCCTTAATGATAAAAATCATCAAGCTTCGTCTCAGAAATTTAGACAACTAATGACTCACTTCTTCATACTAAAACAAGAACCTCAACTAAAATGCTCATATAGAAACTAAAACAAAACCAGAAAGAAAATAACAAGACAACATATTTGTCCAGTTGAAAAAGTCAAATATCTGCTCTCCTGGTAATCGAAATATTGTTTGATGACAAGATTAAGAATATAGATTTACAAAAGAAAAAAAAAAAATTAGTAATCCGCATTAATTAATATCTTCTGCTTGAAATTTTTATTCTCATTTTTAATTGGAAAAAAAAAATTAAAACTAAATCATTTTAACGAAAAAATCCTGCCCTGACCCAAGAGATTCGGATTTTCCTTTGTTAACTAATTTTCAGTATTGCCAGGTATTCGTTTGTGCGCGTGTTATTATAGGATTTAATATTCCATTTATAATCATATTTACCAACCTCTCCGCTCGGGCAGGATATGACACAAGGTCAATTTTTAAGCGGAGTTTAGCAGCTTTGAATTCAGAGTTTTCCTTCTCCTAGACTAGTTGCCTCACCAAGGCTGAAGAACCTAGTCTGTCCTTCTATTTACCCATAGCTGGAGAGAGAATATTTAGATTCATACCTTTCCCAAGGGTATTAGTGCTATGTGAAATGCAATCAGTCAGGTCCAGGATTTGAACTCGTGTCGCCGTGTCCATATCCTGTGACGATAACCATTACACCACGGGCACCTCCTTTTTTTTATCAACCCCTCCGCTCTGGAAGGATATGACACAAGGTCAATTTTTAAGCGGAGTTTAACAGGTTTGAATTCAGACTTTTCCTTCTCCTAGACTAGTTGCCTCACCAAGGCTGAAGAACCTAGTCTGCCCTACTATTTACCCATAGCTGGAGGGAGAATAATTGGATTCATATCTTTCCAAAGGTTATTAGTGCTATGTGAAATGCAATCAGTCTCGTCCAGGATTTGAACTCGTGTCGCCGTGTTCATTTCCTACGACGATAACCATTACACCACGGGCATCTCCATTTATGATAACTTTTCACACTTTTTCTAAAAATTTTAATCTTGGAACTGAAAACATTTTCTTTTAATAATCAACCCCTCTTATCATGGCATCCAGTGAGACAAGGACGGAAATGTTGACAATATTCAATTAATTTATTTTGGGATGAATGAAGATTAAATTTGCTAACACGATGTGCATCAAGTAAAAAGTCTGAGAAGCCCTGGCCGAGACAGATTATTTTTTTAAAATATTAAATCGTTGGATGGTTTCCAGACACACACAGACACACAGACAAAGACACACAGACAAAGACACACACACATACATACATACATACATATAAAGGTTTCACAATCGTAATCAAACCGAACCACAATATGTCACCTGATGTTTACTGACATTATGGTCGCAGGGTGGCTCTTTCTTTTGAGGTGATTTTTCAGCTGATCACCATCGTCGAAACGTGTCTGGGTCGCCACTTAGGAGATTGATTCGCTGTTTCAAGCAAAAGGCGATCGCTCTTTGTAAGGTATGGATGACTTGAATTGAAAAATCACATTATGTACAATAAATGTCACTTTACGGCGTACGCGTCTGTGTGCTGATAAGTGCACACATATATTCTAACATGAAGGTCCTCAACGTAAAAGTTTGAAAAAGAACTGAGCAGACTGAGTTCAAATCCTGGACGAGGTAGTTAACGTTTCAGTCTGCGCTAATGCTCTCAGGAAAGGAATGAATCCATCTTTCTGTCACCTGCTAAAGGTAAATAGAACAGAAGACGGGGTTCTTTTGTCATGGCAAAACAGCCAGTCTTGGAGAAGTACATCTCTGAATTCAAACTTGCTGAATTCCTCTTAAATTGACCTTGTATCACATCCTGCTTGTGGCAGAGGGGTTGGGTAAATACACACCCTGATGTCTGTTCTTTTTTAGTATTGCCAAGCGGGCAAATCTAGAGGGTTCAAACCTTTCAGTTTGATTTGGTTTCGTTTTCTGGCAGATCTACTACTGTTGGCTTTTTAAATGCCAAATCCCGTTTTACATATATTTTAAATATATGATTTGTAAATACCTTTTTACATGCACACAGTTAAATGATCGAACAGTTCTATATCTAACAATTCAATTTAGTATAAGTCAAGAAAGTTAAATGGTACCAAGTATTGCTATGTATCACGAACAATTCAATTAAATATCAGTCATTTTTTTACACACAGTTAAATGATCGAACAGTTCTATATCTAACAATTCAATTTAGTATAATTCAAGAAAGTTAAACGGTACTAAGTATTGCTATGTATCACGAACAATTCAATTAAATATCAGTCATTTTTTACACACAGTTAAATGATCGAACAGTTCTATATCTAACAATTCAATTTAGTATAAGTCAAGAAAGTTAAATGGTACTAAGTATTGCTATGTAACACGAACAATTCAATTAAATATCAGTCATTTTTTTACACACAGTTAAATGATCGAACAGTTCTATATCTAACAATTCAATTTAGTATAAGTCAAGAAAGTTAAATTGTACCAAGTATGGCTATGTAACACGAACAATTCAATTAAATATCCGTCATTTTTTTTACACACAGTTAAATGATTGAACAGTTCTATATCTAACAATTCAATTAAGTATAAGTCAAGAAAGTTAAATGGTACCAAGTATTGCTATGTATCACGAAAAATTCAATTAAATATCGGTCATTTTTTTACACACAGTTAAATGATCGAACAGTTCTATATCTAACAATTCAATTTAGTATAAGTCAAGAAAGTTAAATGGTACCAAGTATTGCTATGTATCACGAACAGTTTAATTAAATACCAGTCATTTTTTTACACACAGTTAAATGATCGAACAGTTCTATATCTAACAATTCAATTTAGTATGAGTCAAGAAAGTTAAATGGTACCAAGTATGGCTATGTATCACGAACAATTCAATTCAGCATCACTCATTTGCTTACCCACAGTTAAATGATCAAACAGTTCTATTCTTAACAATTCAATTTAGCTTGAGTCATTTGATTGCACTCAGTTTAAAAGTTAAACAGTTCAATTTGATCCATAGCTATCACCACATTTTGTTGATAACATTTTTAAATGATCCTAAGCTCATACTTTTGCACACAGTTAAATAGTACAAAGTATTGCTACGTATCACTAACAAACACCCGTCATTTGTTTACACATGGTTAAATGATCAAACAGTTCTATTTCTAACAATTCCATTTAGTATAAGTCAAAAAGTTAAATGACCTCAAGTATTGCTATGTATAACTGACAAATCAATTCAAAATCAGTCATTTGCTTACACACAGTTAAATGATCAAACAGTTCTATTTCTAACAATTCAATTTAGCACAAGTCAATAAAATTAAATGTTTCCAAGTATGGCTATGTATCAGTAACGATTCAATTAAACATCAGTCATTTGTTTACACACAATTAAATGATCAGACAGTTCTGTTTCTAACAATTCAATTTAGCATAAGTCATTCGTTTGCACACAGTTTAAATGTCAAACAGTTCTATTTGACCCATAGATAGGTCTCTATCATGTACTACCAATCCCGGCTAGAGTGGACCTGGGAGCGACAGCAATAAAGAGGCACTCTCCATTCCCAATAGCCTCGAGTTTGGTTTGGTTTTATGGCAGAAAATTGTGGAATATGTAATGCCAAATCCATTTTTATACATAAACAGTTCTACTTCAAACAATTCAGTTTAGCACAAGTCAATAAAATTATACAATGATCCTAAGCTCATACTTTTGCATACAGTTAAATAGTACCAAGTATTGCAACGTATCACTAATAATTCAATTAAACATTACACATTTATTTACACACATTTAAATAATCAAACAGTTCTATTCCTAAAAATTCTACCCTTTAATATTAGTCATTTGTTTGTCCGTAGTTTAAACGTCAAGCAGTTCTATTTGACCTATAGGTGCTACCACTGTGGGTCAGAGTGGACCTGGGAGCGATGACATAGACGGGGTACTCTGCATTCCCCAGAGCTCCAATATTACTGCCGCCTCACCATCAGATTGTTTAGTGTCATATCCAAGACACTCGTTTGGAGGTGGTCTTACACCTCAGCAGAGATGCAGACTGGGCAAGAACCTAGCAACTTTGTACTATATTCTGCGTCAGAGCAGTTCGTAGAATAATGATTATGATAATTTTAACGGCATGTTAATCCGTATACGGTTATTTTGTGCCTGGAGGTTAGGGAATCGCGTCCATTGTACATCTACATTTACATTTTTGTGCCGTTATTTCCTTAGAATTATTTTTTGGCACACTGTCCAATAGAATTTGAATGGTGTTTAAACAGATCTATTTGACACATAGCCGGGAGGATAAGGGGGTTGATACCTTTCCCAAGGGTATTTGCCCGAAAGTGAACGTAATAGCGCGACTGGAGTACGAACTCGCTTACTACGATTCCGCAGTCCATCGCTGTAACCATTACACCACGAGGACACCCCCTGGGAAGAAAGGATAAATTTCAATACCGCGATCACACCTCTCCTGGTATTGTCCTAGCCGCCTTGTCCCAAGTGGGCGACTTTCAAAGCAATATTTACTTGGCAGGGTTGAGTTCATCGCTAGGCATATGAAGCACCCCACAAAGGGCAAAGCCAACAAGATCATGCATTTTTCTGGTGGTCGCGAAGGAGTCTTGATTCGTGCAAGGCTCCCTTTATAAAATGACCTTGTGTCAAATCCTACCTTGTGTAATCTTGGATGAATAACAATGCCATGGGCTTGTCCCCTCTTTGGTTTTCTGGGGATCTTCCTGGCGTTAGCACTTGGTGGGTATTTAGTTGAATTGTCAGGTCCCAGGTGGATGTATCTCTATATTATACCAGCTTTTCTAAGCTGAGTTTATGATTTGGCGCCTGGGGCACTCGAACATGTTGAATGTCAACAGGAGCAAGCATTTTTCGTGTCGGTCCCAATGAGTTTCGATTCGTGCAACCCCTCCTATAAAATGACCTTATGTCACATCATGACTTGGTGTGATGTCTATTAAATACCATTTATACCACGGGTTTGCCCCACCAGGTGTCCACACCAGGGGGTGGTAATTAGCTTAATCACTTTGTCTTAGAAGGTTTTCCCCATTGCAGGGATGAGTTCATAGCTTAGCGCCTGAGGCGCTTCAAAAGAAGAATCAAAATGGAATCAAGAATTTTTGTCATAAGTCTCGATTTGTGGGTGGCTTTCCACGATAAAACGACCTTGTGTCAAACCCTGACTTGCTGTGAAGTCCTTCAAATACCAATTAATATGTTTATTTTAGTATTTTGCCTATTCTATGATTCTAAATGCAACTGCAATTATAGAGCCACGTGCCCACTCAAGGGGAAATGTCAGTATGTATGTATAGTGTAGGCGGTATAGGCCTAATAATGATAATGTTAAAAGTAAGGATGAAAAAAGTATATATAGGTTCTATGCAAGGTCTTTTTAAAAAATGATATCTCAATTATAGAAGTAGTTTCACACACGAAATACATATGCATAGAACAAGTTTATCTAAATACGTGTGGGAAATTAAAAAGAATCTTGGTACAGAACCTCAATTAAAATGGGAGATAATAAAAAAATGTTGCAAATATAAGGCAGAAGATGAATGTTTGCAACTATGCACGGAAGAGAAACTAGTTATAGCTTCCTTCAATTATCTTAATGGATTACTCAACCAAAAGTCGGAAATACTTAACATTTTCAGGCCTACAATGTTTGGTTACTAGGTAGATAACGTATATCTTTTTTCTTCCGTATTTTTTTTGTATGCTATTCTTTAAATACTTTCAGGCGACCTTTTACCCAATAAAACGAAATTGACCCAATCCTCTCAAGTCAGAATTCATTCTGATGATCTGCTTAGGTGAAACCTAGGTAGATTACTTCTGAATCTGTAGGTATTCGTATTAATAATATGGATTCCCTTGAGGCAAATCTAACTTAGCTAGACTTGAATAAAGTCATCATTAATAAAAAAGATTAAATATTGATTATTTGATTATCATTAAGAATCTAAGGTGGATAACAAAAGGATTTTGACATCGGCCGTGAGAAACAGACATAATCTTCATGATAACTAGCAAAAATATGCTCCTTCTGCGAGCAAGTATTTCGGTTTTAATGATATTATAAGATATTATACTATTTAATGATATTATAAGATATACTATCTAATGATATTATAAGATATTATACTATTTCGGTTTTAATGGTATAAGATATTATACTATTTAATGATATTATAAGATATTATACTATTTAAGGGTAATATAAGATATTATACTATTTCGGTTTTAATGATATTATAAGATATTATACTATTTATTATAAGATATTATACTATTTAATGATATTATAAGATATTATACTATTTCGGTTTTAATGATATTATGAGATATTATACTATTCAATGATATTATAAGATATTATACTATTTAAGGATAGTATAAGATATTATACTATTTAAGGATATTATAGGATATTATACTATTTCGGTTTAAATGATATTATAATATATTATACTATTTAAGGATATTATAAGATATTATACTATTTAATGATATCATAAGATATACTATTTAAGGATATTATAAGATATCATACTATTTCGGTTTTAATGGTATAAGATATTATACAATTTAAGGATATTATAAGATATTATACTATTTAAGGATATTATAAGATATTATACTATTTCGGTTTTAATGATATTATAAGATATTATACTATTTATTATAAGATATTATACTATTTAATGATATTATAAGATATTCTACTATTTCGGTTTTAATGACATTATGAGATATTATACTATTTAATGATATTATAAGATATTAAACTATTTAAGGATATTATAGGATATTATACTATTTCGGTTTTAATGATATTATAATATATTATACTATTTAAGGATATTATAAGATATTATACTATTTAATGATATCATAAGATATACTATTTAAGGATATTATAAGATATTATACTATTTCGGTTTTAATGGTATAAGATATTATACAATTTAAGGATATTATAAGATATTATACTATTTAATGATATTATAATATAAACTATTTCGGTTTTAACGATAAGATATTATACTATTTAATGATGTTATAAGATATTATACTATTTCGGTTTTAATGAGATCATAAGATATTATTATATTTAATGATATTATAAGATATTATATTATTTAATGATATTGTCACCTGGTCTACCACTGAGAGGAGAGAAATGAGAAATTTCCCCTACCCCTCCGTTTTTGAATTAACAGGCCGCCAAAGACTGACTATTAAAACAGGAATAAGGAATGTAGGTCAACCTCGGTCGGCCTGTTGAAGGAAGAAAAGAATGTAGGTCAAGCTATCTGTACCCCGTAACCTCACCCGGGTGGAAGAGATAGTAGTCTGAACGAATCGCCTGAAAGGTGATGGAAGAAGAAAGAGGCTAAATGATTGGCCAGAACCCTACAGCTCAATTAGCACCCGTTTCGTCAGCGGGAATTGGAAAAAAAGAATTTAGTTTTTAGGACAGCAGTAGGGGTGAGAAGATGTGTAGACACTATGGCCAAAACTCCGGGTGAAGAAACGAAATAGAGCTCTTGGACAAGAAGATAACTGATGGCTTCAAGCCAAGCTGTAAAAAAATCCCGCTAGCCCGTAATAGAGAAAATTATCTCAGAAGAAACCCGTCGTCGAAAAGCTAAGTACACTGTAAAACCATTTTCTCCCTCCACCCTTCCTAAGTATTGTCATTGTATGCTCTCTCTCTCTCTCTCTCTCTCTCTCTCTCTCTCTCTCTCTCTCTCTCAATTTAAAGAAGGAAGAAAGAAAAGAATAAGGAAGAAAAACATTTGAATATTTGATATTATCCGCTGATAATATAGCCGACACGTTAAATATGTGTGTCCGCATATATTAAAAATCTTATTATATTTTATATCTCTCCTCGTGTCGAAATTTATTCATTGTATTGTCTGCCTATCAGGTTGTCTATTGCATGTTCCTTTTCAGCTTCATTGCCTCATGTTATTCTCGCTAAAAGTCCTACTCACCTTTAAAAATATTACACGGGAAACTGGAATTGTCAACTACGATAATTAATATTATTATATTTAAACCTAGAGGCCCATATCTTCCATTATCCTAGGGGTAGGAAGAGGTAGTGGCCTGGTGGGTTTGTGTGTAACGTGAAATTTGGAAACCCCTTGCCAGCGGCGGTCAGTCTAGACCCAAATTAACCCCCACATAATCTGCCAGTTTCCCTACGCCCAAAAAGGGAATCTTAACTGGAACTTATTTTTGCGAGGGATCAAGTGCCAGGCTTCCCCGTCTTCACAAGTTCGAAAAATAAACTCCCGTCTTGGGATAAATATTTTAGGCCACGTCACAATATTATAAGATATTATACTATTTAATGATATCATAAGATTTTATACTATTTCAGTTTTAATGATATCATAAGATATTGTACTATTTCATGATATTATAAGATATTATACCGTTTAATGATATAAGATATTATACTAAATTAGAAGGGCTAATTTAGAAAGCTTTTAAACAGCTGAGGTAGAATCGAAGAATAGAACGGGTGGTTGAATAGTTCTACTCATCACTTTCGGCTTTTATGGCTAAATTTTCCTCGTTTAACGATGGGGTAGTGTTTGTGGCCTAGCGGCAAACATAATGGGTAAATAGTAAATGAGTTCGAACTCCAGTTGCGCTCTGACGTTCACTTTCGGTGAGGTGGTTTTGTTTTATGGTGTATCAACTATTATGGGTTATTGATTGCCAAATCCTCTTTATACAGATATATTAAATATATATGATTTGGCTTGGTTGGGTTTTATGGCATATCAACAATTATAGGTTATTTAATGCCAAATCCTCTTTATACATATATATTAAATATACATGATTTGGTTTGGTTGGGGTTTATGGCATATCAAACCTCGTAAGTTATTTAAATGCCAAATCCTGTTCATACTTATATATATCAAATATATATGATTTGTGAGTGATTTGTTTTATTTGGTAACATTTTAAACAAGCCCAAGCTTATTTATTTACACACCGTTAAATGTCTTCAAGTATTACTATCTAACACTAACAATCTATTTTAAGACTAGTCATTTATATGCACACAATTAAAGGATTAAACAGTTCTATATGACTCAAACAGATACAACCACTCCGGGTCAGAGTGGACCAGAGAGTAATGGGAATGAAAGGGTACTCCACATTCCCCAAATATCGACAACTGAAGCCTTACCATTTGATAGTTTATTGTCATATCCAGGAAACTCATTGGAGGGTTCCTACTCCTCTGGTGAGGTGTAATTGGCGTATTGTACAGCCCCTGACTTTTCATCGGTCTAATGGGTAGAGTGTTCGCCAATGGTCCAGGAGACTGGCGTTCAATACCAGATCGGGTCATACCAAAGACTTTAAAAATGATATTTGATACCCCTTTGCTTAACACTCAGCATTATAAAGTAAGGATCAAGGGTAAAGTGGAGCAATCCAGGGGAAGGAGTAACGCCCTCCCCTATACCTTGAAAAGGGAGCCTTTGAGTCACCTTCGACTATGGTTGCCAACTTTACTTTCTTTTACAGCCCCAGCCGACTGAGTTTACTACAACTGTACGATTAATAACGCCTTCATCAGTTACTGACACTGACATCAGGTGTGGTTTCGCAGCTAAAGAATCATTATCATTAGCTCTGAGTACAGTAACAATATCTTAAAATGCCAGCTGAATTTTGGAGTTTTCTGTCCGATGAAGTTGCGACCTCTTCGTATAGTTCTTTGTTGGATTCGCAACTTTCTGGCAACAAAGCATTAAGTCAGTGGTATAAGATTTTAATTCTATTTCACCCATAGAATGGACCCAAATAGATGCTACAACTCCGAGTCGGAGTGAACGTGGGAGTAATGGGAATGAAATGAATGAATATGGTATATTACCCTAAGCTCGAAGACCATCAGAAGATTTAGTGTCATATCCTGAATACGTACTGGGTGGGAGATTATTCCCCTCTACAGTGATTCAGTCGGTGTATACTACAGCCCCAGCCAACTGGGATTTTTCACTTTTGGACTAATCTCCTTGGAAAAGGTATGAACCCCCTTCTCCTCTAGATATCGATTAAATAGAACTCTGTTCTTCTAGAAGGATGATTTGGCATTAAATAACCCACAAAGGTTGATATGCTATTAAACAAAGAAACCTTAAATTGTACCACTACTGTTCTTCTACAAGGATGGCTTTGGCATTAAATAACCCACAAAGGTTGATATGCTATTAAACAAAGAAACCAAAGCAAATCAAACCAATCACAATTTAATTACTTAACAAAATTAGTAAAAAATAAAATTCCAGTTATTTTTTTTTTCTTTTGTAAATGGATTTCTTTTAGGATTTATCATCCGGTGATGAGGACCCAGTTCTTGTTCACAGGGGAGAATCTGAACACACTACGGTAGTAAAGACATTAATTTCCTAATTTCCTCATATTTATTAGAATTAAACCAAACAATGAGAAATCAAAAATAGCGAGCAAATTTTATCAATTTTTTTAAAAATCAATATGCAAATTAGTTTCTCATTTCGCATTGTAAACCGCTATCAGGTTATATATATATATATATATATCATAAGTGATGTACTCATATGGACCTCCACATATGGACGAGCTAAAGCTGGACGACCACCTAGAACATACATACATGCAGCAGGTATGTGAGGATACGGTATGTAGCCCAGAAGACCTGCCAGAGGCGATGAACGATAGGGAAAAGTGGCGAGAGAGGATCAGGGATATCCGCGGCACGACATGATGATGTTATTTATATATATATATATAACTGCGTGTTATTTTATATATATGACGAACACTATTAATAATCAGTCTCAACTACATTTTATTGCCCAGTCGGCTAGGGTTATAGAATACACCGGCTGCTTCTCTACAGAGAGGTAAGACCCCTCCCAATCAACGAACGTCCTGGATATGACAAATCTGATGGTCAGGCTCCAGTAATGCTGAAGTTTTGGGGAATGCACAGTACCTCCTTATTGCAATCGCTCCTTGGTCCACTCTGTCCCAGAGATGTAGCTCCTGATAGGGTCCTATCAATGGTTCAAATAAAACTAAACTATATATATATATATATATATATATATATACAGGGTGATTGAAAAAGTTATTCCTCTATAATAGTGAGCCTATATATGTAGGTGTATGTTGACCATTTTTTTACAAACGATTATGCCTTTTGGAAGACTGTGTTGTGTCAGAGCTAAAATTAGAGTTAGAAACTGCATATTGAACTTTATATGAAAAACAACCAGCCGACCGATCAATCAATCATGGTTATAGTTTATTCCGGGATTGAATAGAGAGGGAGACAGAGACAGAGACAGATAGGGATAGAGACAGAGAGAAGGTAGGGAAACGTCCGAGAGACCTGGGTTCAATCCCAGGTCGAGTAATACCATACGTTTTTGAGTGTATGAGTTTTTGTGTGTGTATTTGTGCGTGTGTGCGCGCGTGCGTGTTTGTATGTGTGTGCTTGTTTGTATGTGTGAGTGTGTATGCGTATATTTGTGTGTGCGTATCTGATTAAGTATATGTGTTTTTGTGTGGGTTTGTGTGTTCGCGTGTAAAAAACATATGGCAATCAAAAATCAAATCCAAATTGTCAAAAAATAACTTATAAGATATATTAAAGCCGTGAAACTCCGAGCCGTGAATGATAATATTTTATTGTCATACAACCCACGCAACCTGATCACAAATAAACTTGTAATAGAAATAAACGAAACTATCCACAGTTATTTATTATTATTATTATTATTGAGTTTTTTTTACACCAGCGTTAGCCGATGGTTCCTCACTGGAGTTTGAGTGACAGCGAGTCTCCTTAGGTCACCAGGACTCTTCTAAGTATACCAGCCGATCTTAATAATGGTGGTATTTGGATGATCTCCACTTGTCCTCTTATTTTCAAGTCCTCCAGTCCATGTACTAATCCTTTGGTGAATGTATAAGAGTACCAATTGCTATTGGTATCAACGTCACTTTCATGCTCCATAGTTTTTTTCAATTCTCTCACTAAGTCCATCTTTCTTTTCGCTTTCTTTTAATTGTATCCAGTGGTCAGCCGGACAACAAAGTCCATTATTATTATTATTATTATTATTATTATTTACTCATTAGAGTTTTTCACATCAGCGTTAACTGATGGTCTTTCACTGGAGTTGGAAAGACAGCAAGTCTCCACAAGTCTCCTGGGCTCTTCTCAATATTCTTCAATAATGCTGTTATTTGGATGGTTTCCACTCATCCGTCAACTACCAAATCCTCCAGGCCCTTTAATAATCTTTTAGTTACTGTGCCAAAAGCACCAATCACGGTTGGTATAATTGTCACCTTCATGTTCCATAGTTTTTTCAATTATTATTGTTATTATCATTATTTACTCCTTTCCGAGTTTTTCACACCAGCATTAGCTGATGGTTACTCACTGGAGTTTGAGTGACAGCGAGTCTCCTCAAGTCTCCAGGACTCTTCTAAGTATCCCAGCCGATATCAGTAATGCTGTAGTTTGGATGATCTCCACTTGTCCTCTAATTTCCAAGTCCTCCAGTCTCTATACCAATCCTTTGGTCACTGTACCAAGAGAACCAATTACAATTGGTATCACCGTCACTTCCATGTTCCATAGTTTTTTCAATCCTCTAGCAAGGTCCAAGTACTTATCCCACTTTTCACTTTCTTTCAATTTTACACTGTTATCAGCCGGAATAGCAACATCCACAATTCGGCACGTTCACTTTTTCTTTCTTTTTTTTTTTTTGTTCTTTTTGTTTATTATTATAAGGTCTGGTCGTCTGGCCGAGATTAGGTGATCCGTTTGTATCTCAAAATCCCAGAAGAGTTTGTGTATCTCGTTCTCCAGGATAGATTCTGGGTTGTGCACATACCATTTGTTTATTATTATTATTATTATTATTATTATTATTATTATTATTATTATTATTATTTATTCATTAAAGGTTTTCACATCAGCGTAAGCTGATGGTCTTTCACTGAAGATTGAGTGACAGCAAGTCTCCTCAAGTCTCCAGGACTCTTCTCAGTATTCTGGCCGCTTTCAGTAACGCTGTTGTTTGGATGATCTCCACTCGGCCGCCAACTTCCAGGCCCTTAAATTAACCAGGCCCTTAAATAATCTTTTAGTTCCTAAAGCACCAATCACAATTGGTATAATTGTCACTTCATGTTCCATTGTTTTTTCAATCCTCTCGCAAGTTCCTTGTACTTATCTCTCTTTTCACATTCTTTCAGTTTTATTCTGTGGTCAGCCGGGACAGCAAAGTCGATAGTTTTGCAGGTTTTCTTTATTATTATCATTATTATTATTTACATAACTACGATAACTATTAAGATAAAACGTGGTGTAATTGTTATGGAGGTGCCCGTGGTGTAATTGTTATCGTCGTAGGAAATGAACACAGCGACACGAGTTCAAATCCTGGACGAGAATGGTTGCATTTCACATTGCACTAATACCCTTGGGAAAGGTATGAATCCAATTATTCTCCCTCCAGCTATGGGTAAATAGTAGGACAGACTGGGTTCTTCAGCCTTGGTTAGGCAACTAGTCTAGGAGAAGGAAAACTCTGAATTAAAACCTGTTAAACTCCGCTTAAAAATTGACCTTGTGTCATATCCTGCCCGAGCGGAGGGGTTGGTAAATAGGATTAAGATAAAACAAAGACCAGTTAGTTCGGGCTTTTCCTTGTGTATTCTTTTTTTTCCTCACGATTTTCGAATCGTGAGGAAAAAAAAGAATACACAAGGAATACATAATTGTTAGAAGAAAAAAAAGAATACACAAGGAATTGTTAGAAGAAAAAAAAGAATACACAAGGAATACACAATTGTTACTATTATTTTCACCTCCATGTTCCCTATTTTGTTTAGTTCTCCATAGTCCCACTCTTCTGGGGACTGCATCTATGTAGAGGGGTAAGAACCCCACCCACGAGTGTCTTTAATATGACACTAAACAATGTGATGGTGAGGTTCCAGTAATGCTGAAGCTTTGAGGAATGCAGAGTACACTTCCTTGCCATCGCTCCCAGCTCCACTCTGGCCCAGAGTTGTAGCACCTGATAGGGCCATACCTATTGGCTAAATAAAACTGTTTGAGATTTAAACTGAGTTCAAACAAATGACTTATGCTAGATTAAATTGCTTGAAATAGAACCGTTTAACCATTTAACTGAGTGTAAACAAATGACTGATTTTAATTGAATTGTAAGGTTTGGATGGAGCACGTTTCACATGAGCCGTGATTGATCGGTTAGTTTGTTTATTTTTATGGGTGTTTGTAACTGCCAAGTTTTATTTCAAAGCTGGGTAATTAAGTTTTATATTAAATCTAATTCCCGATGTGTTTGGAAGCGTTTTAACCTTTTATCTACTTGTTTTTGTATTATTGATTTTATTTATTTATTTTTTCAATGAATTCTATGATAGAGAACCTTGCATCTCCATTAAAATCATGACTATAGATACGCGTGTGCGTGTGTGCGCGCGTGTGTATATATATATATATATATATGAAGGTAGCAGAAAAACATTATCCAAATAGTTGAACTTATTTAAAGTCGACGTTAACGTTTCGGTTTCAGTAAGCATTATCAGGACTTGGATATCAAAATAGTTCACATAGCGATGGATGCTTGCTGATATGACAGGAGCAAATAAAGAAATATACAACGAAAAGATACACAAACGTGCACATAGCGTTCATAATTCAAAAGTCATAAGAACGCTATGTGCACGTGTATCTTTTCGTTGTATATTTCTCATTTGCCCCTGTCATCTCAGCAAGCATCCATCGCTATGTGAACTATTTTGATATCCAAGTCCTGATAATGGTTACTGAAACCGAAACGTTAACGTCGACTTTAAATCATAAGAAATTCACCTATTTGGATTATGCTTTTCTGCTACCTTCATACTGTCCGATTTTAATCCTTATTTACTTTCAGATATATATATATATATATATATATATATATATATATAGTCATCCACAGACAGACGATTTCGTTGTTTCACAACTTTTCAGTATATATATCAGTGCTTTGTATATACATATAATTTTAGAATGTATTTCAACTAATTACACTCACAAATATTTAGTGATTTTCATATATATAATTTTTCAATTTATTATGAATATAACACACTAATATGTGTGTGTGTGCGTGTTTTAATAATATAATTTTTGAATTTGTAATTATCATTGAATATGCACACAAACATCATATATATATATATATATATATATATATATATATATATCCAGAGAGAGAGAGAGAGACAGAGAGAGAGAGAGGGAAAGAGAGAGGGCGTCTCAAAATAGATGACACCCATTAATATGATGATAATTTATTACTGAGACAAGCGCAATGGCGCTCATTTGAAACACGACCCGTAAAAAATGCTTCCTTTGAGTGAGAGACATCAAATCAATGTTTTATTTTAATTGTTATTATATCCGCTTCCAGGACATGCAATATTTTCTTGAGTGTTTTGTCTCAGTCATAAATCATTATCATATTAATGGGATGCATCTATTTTGAGATAGTTTTCAATGATTTTGTCTCCAATTAATAGTGATGCTGAATATTTTCTTCTCTTGTCCAAGACATTGCGGTCGAGGATTAATAGCCATTATAGTATACTATTTTCAAATCTAAAACCAAAAAGAACACATTATTAGTAGTAGAGTTATTAACAGTCACATAGGTCCCCTGTATACTGAGACACCCTATATATAATTGAAATTGATCGGCTCTCCGAGACATAAAATCTAAAACGGTAGGAAACCCAGAAAAATTATTCTACGAATGTTCTTAGCAAATATTACAATATTCCCCTAAGCAAATATTTTCTCATATAAAAACGCCCAAGATTCGGAGTTTCACGCAATTTGATCGTTAGGAGAGTATTTTCAACCACGTTTGAAACCTACATAGTTGTTTGAATATGTTTGACACCAACTCTGATTCTTTAATTTTAAAAGATTCCTCAAATTAGGAAAATTCATTTTATAAAGTTCTTACTCAAAGTACAACTTAAATATTTGAATTTCCTCGATACATGTTTGCTTTCCTCTGTATAGGACATGTGTCTTCTGGGGTGTCATCATGTCTTTCTCTTTAATCCCAAATATTATATTTTAGACCTACTATATATATATATATATATATATATATAAATTATGTTGTATCCTGATTCCGGTAACCTATTAAATCAGAGATGTGATTTAATAGCTAGATGTAGGCATAGAAATGAATTTAAACTATAGTCGAAAATTTGAGTAGATAGTCAAAGTTAATATTTAACTATAATTTATAAGATTTATATAGATATTTTAACATGGTTAAAGAAGTCTTATCATTTACGGCAGGGGTTCGGGAACCTTTTAAAGAAAAAATAATGAGATACTAAAATTAGAATTGGTAATTTTGTTTGAGATGGTTGAAAATTGAGAATGTATTACTGGAATTGCTAAATCTTTAATTTGATTGGTTTAGTAAATATATATATAAATATATATATATATATATATATATATATATATCGGTCTGTCTGTGGATGACAATATATGCTCCCCCATGGGGGTTGAGCTCTCTGGCGAAGGAATTGCCGGCCGCCGCTAGCGTAATGCAAAGCTCTTCGAAAGAATTGAGCACTCTGGTAGCCGATAGGGTATTAAAAAGAATGTAAACAAAGGCTGTTTCTAAAAATAAAAATACCTTAAAATTCCCTTAGCCAACGTAGTCCGCTTGGTGGACGAGTGGTCTGAAACACAGTCTAACGTAAAGTTGGACGGGTTTCGATCCCGGCTTCGAGCGTCCTGCGTGTCTAGCCACACTGAAGAGTTCTGATAGAACGAAACAGTCTGTCTGTGGATGACTATATATATATATATATATATATATATATATATCATCGAGTCATTGAGCTAACAAGGACTTCCCTGCCTTTCTTTCTCTCTGCCCATTCGTCCCTATCATCAATCGTTCTTGGCATGTCCTTGAGACTACATACCGTGTCCATACAGAGCTATTGTTGTTAAGTTCTTCTTGATCTGCTAACACTTGCACGTTCTTGTGAAGGGATCCCTAGGAGAACGTCTCTAATGTGTTCGTCCTTGCTTTTCCAGCAGTGTCCCGCATGCCTAACTATGACTCTGATTCAGACTATTTATAAATCTATGTATGTATCAGTGGCGACTCTAGCCTATTTTTGCTACTCGTGCCCCCCCGCCCTCTGTCAACTTCAGTTCCCAACCCGTGGTCCGTGGAACCAAAGTAAGTCATCATAGTTGCTATTGCGTGATTCTCCATTGTATAACACAGATTGACAAACGTACCTTGCATGGTGTTTTTTTTTTGTAAACAATCAAGATACTATATAATTTGTAGTTTTGTTAATACAGCAGATAAGATAATTTTTTTTCCTTTCAAAAGTATAGAAGAAAAGAGAAGATGTTCATTACTATGACGAGAAAAATATGTTTATTAGAATAAAGAAACTGATGACAATATACACAGACACAGCTAGTAGTTTCAATTTCGCTTAAAATAAAGATTATTTGTTGAAAATGTATTCAAATAAACTAATTTTAGTTACAGAATGTAATATATGCAACATTCATTAAAGAAATAGACATCTGTTAGTGAAAAAACGAATTAAAACACGCCGTTTAACCAACATTTACCATAGCGATGATGATGACGTCGGCGACGGCTATAATCTACTATCCCCTCTCACTCTCTATCACTCTCTCTCTCGGTCCCTCTCCCTCTTCCCAATACATCTATCAGCAGTCACACGTGCTAAGATTTTTTAGCACAGTGTTAGGGTTCCTCTTGCTATTGGCTACGGCCAAAAGCGTATTTCTCTAACATTACTGTTATTATAAGGGTCTAGTGCCTGGTACGGATCGGGCGTTCAACGTTATAGCCGATTTTATGGGATGTTCAATGAATCTGACGGTGGCCGGACAAAGACCATCGTTCAAAACAGCATCGTTGTATTATTCCCAGATATATTTATGAACTTTTGGCTACTTAGTTATCGAAACTTGAATAGATACGTAATTTAATTGAGATCAGACTAAGTATGTTTGCTTGAAATTAATGGATGATTTTTAATCCATTTTGAATAATATTGACCGAGTTATTGGTCGTGCCGGGCACGAGTAGCACTAGTCCCGTCTCCGCCCCTGGTATGTATGTATGTATGTATGTTTGAACAGGAGAGAACAATCAGTCTTTTAAAAAGCCTTTGATAAACCAGAGTGCTCAAATGCTAGTTGGCAGAGCAGCATAAAAATTAGAAACAATTCAACGCTCAGCTTCCTAGTTTTGTTTCATTACTAACAGTGCCATATGTTTTCAAAGATAACTGCCCGATGAAACTTTTTAAAATCTATTTTTAATAAATATAGCTAAAAAAAACAGAATGAAAACAAAACAAAACAAAAACACTTAACTTTCCGCCTTAAAAAGAAAGACTGACTTCAGCATTAAATGGTCCAACAAGGGTTGACATACCATAAAACCAATCAATCAAGAAACCAGCCTATACAACGTATATAGCGGAACAATTTTGATCGGTTCGGTGCGGTTCGGTTCGCTTTCTTTGTCTAATGGCATCTCAACATTCGTGGGTTATTGAAAGTCAAAGCCATCGTTATAGAAGAAGCGTTGTGATACTATAAACCCACAACTGGTGGAATAATGGGGTTTATGCCTTTCACTAAGGTATTCGTACGAAAGTGAACGTAACGGTGCGAATAAAGTCCTGCACGCCAGCCATTACACCACGAAGATTCCTCATGGAAAAGAATGCCTGACTTCAGCGTTAAATAACCCAACAAGGGTTGACATTCCATAATACCAATCAACCAAAACACCAATCCATATAACGTAGTGTTTATCTCCAAGTTGGGGGTAAATAGTGAAACAGACTGGGTTCTTTAGCCTTGGAGAAGGAACGCTCTAGATTCCAAACAGCTTTGAGCTTTAAAGATGCCTTTGTATCACATCCTGCCCGTGACAGAGGAGTAGAGTACATACATACATTCATACATAAAAGATTCCTCGAATTTGGAAAATTCATTTTATAAAATTCTTATTCAAAGTACAACTTAAATTGTTTGAATTTCCTCGATATAAGTTTGCTTTCCTCTGTATAGGCCATATGTCTTCTGAGGTGTCATCATGTCTTTCTCTTTAATCCCATATATATATATATATATACGGAAAGAAAGAATAAAACGACTCTTGACATTGGGAGTCAGTTTTTTTGGTTTCTACTCGTTTAACTCTCAAAGGAATTATTTAGACTCAATCAGTCGTGTGGCCATCATGCCCCTATACATATTAATTAATGTTCATTGGAACAGCTGCGACTCTTTGGGCTGCTGCCTCTCTTCAAGATATCCCTACCCCAATTGCACCCCATTCTTCACTATCGTCTGAATTAATGAATTCATGAGTTACGTGATAGGAGGCGTTCTAAGATGGCGCCGGCAGCACGAGCAGCAGCAATGATTCCGGATGTCCTTAATGTGAAAAAAAGACATACAATTAACGGCGGGAAACGATATAGCACGGTGCGCTATGATTGGTCAGGAAGATAGACTCTACCTCAGCTCCTTAGATTTCACTGTATATAAACCTTTCTGAATCCCGCGCATGCGTCTTGATCACGAACCGTAATTCCAAACGTTAGCACTAGGGGGCAACATTAACTTCCGTCTGCCCTGTAGATGCGATCGCTATTGACGACTTCCGATGGTCCGGTGTTTTGTAAGGAGAAAAGAAAAAAGAAAAAAAACAGAAAAGACAAAAAGAAAAAAACAAATCGACTATAGAAACGAGTCCAAACAAGTAAATAATGTTTTTATCACGAAAGACCTGGTTTGGGAATCGTGTAGAAGTTTGAAAAACTTCTGCTGACCAGGTGAGAACCTGGTCAGTCTGTCCACTCTTTCTGAAAATGTTTTTGTACTTAGCTACTACGCATAATGGTGCCATCTGACGACTGCCAATAAGATTAGGTTAAAGGTTAGATTCATGGCTTCAAAAAACATTAACTCAGTATGGAATTTGTAATTGTTTCAGCAATTCGTATCGCGAGCTTTTATGATATATATATATATATATATATATATATATATATATATATATATGTGTGTGTGTGTGTGTGTGTTTTTATGTGTCTGTGCGTGTGTGTGTGCAATTGGGCAGCAGTCCCTCATTTAAGCATGTTTGATTAAATAATAAAGACACATTTTGTCTCTATAATTTTATTAAGATACTTTCAAGTTTCCAGATAAGTGTCTTGGTTTCTGGTTGGAATTGGTGGATGAATTTACCAAAATTTTCCCGAGTGCTTTCGGAACTTTAAAGGCCATCATCAAGGGGGGTGTCCTCGTGGTGTACTGGTTAAAGCGATGGACTGCGGAATCGTAGTACGCGAGTTCGTACTCCAGTCGCGTTATTACGTTCACTTTCGGGCAAATACCCTTGGGAAAGGTATGAATCCAATTATTCTCCCTCCAGCTATGGGTAAATAGTAGGGCAGACTAGGTTCTTCAGCCTTGGTTAGGCAACTAGTCTAGGAGAAGGAAAACTCTGAATTAAAACCTGTTAAACTCCGCTTAAAATTTGACCTTGTGTCATATCCTGCCCGAGCGGAGGGGTTGGTAAATAGGATCATCAAGGGTTGCTTGCATGTATAAAGAGTGTTCTTAAGAGAGTTTTTGAAAGTTTTAGGCTTTTTATAACATTAAAAAATTACGTAAACGCAGAGTTGGATAAAACTGAGATGCTAATGAATTTAAAAAACGGAACACTATCAACGGAAATAGAATATTCCATAATTCTTGATAATATTCTATTTTCGTTTTTTGCGTTCTGTTTTAAAAACAGTTCTATTTCAAACTATTCAGTTTAGTATAAGCACATGGTTTAGTTCTATATTACTCATAGAACTCTATCAGGAGCTACTACTCCGGACTAGAGTTGACCTGGGAGCGATGGCAATGAAGGAGTACTCCGCATTCCCCGAATATCGAGCATTATTGGAGCCTGACCATCAAATTGTTTAGTGTCATATCCAGGACAGTCGTTAGGGGAGTCATACCTCTGCAGAGACGCAATCGCCGTATTTTGCAACCCTACCCGACTTGACCATTACATTCTTGTATATATACATATACATATATATATATATATATATATAACCATCAAGTCGTGCTCTCTGTCTGTCTGTCTGTTTGTGTCCCTATCCTTATCGTCTATCACTTCTGTCAGTTCTTCTAGACTACACCTGGTGTCTGCGCAGAGCTGATATGTTTAAGTCTTTGTTCGTCAGCCAACACTGGTGTGTCCATGCGCAGGTGTCCATCATACAATGTCGATCATGTGTTCGACTTAACTTTACCAGCAGTGTACAGCATGTCTTGCTTAGATAGTTTGTGAGATGGGAGGAAAGTAGTCAAACAACTGCCTTTTTGTGGAGTGATGCATTCAGGATTTGAATTTGAAAAACTTCTTTGGAAAAATCAGATCAGCTTTCGGAGAAATCGATCCACTATCACACAGAAATCTGACTATCCATCGAATCAGAGAAGGAGTACGTGCAAAAAATCCCAAGGCAACTGTATTGTTCGTAAAAAATCTCCTAAGAATTTGATTCCATTCACAGAGGAAAGGTGGAGAAAAAACTTTCAACATATGGTCTCTCCAAAGAAACTTTTACCTTTATAATGAAGCTTGACAAAAATTTAAAAACAAGGGTTTGCTCATCCGATGGTGACTCCAACTTCCTTGACATTGCCGCTGCAGTCTTGTAAAGAGATGCAATAGCATCATATTTATATATTTATACCTGTTGTTACGACCCTCCCCACTCCATGAATCTCTATCGTGTTTGGTTTCTCTATATTTCTCCTTTCCCCCTCTATCACATACCCACACACTCTTCTCTTACAATGTTTCACTCTGTGAAGGAGAAGACGGAGAGAGCCGGAGTGTCCCGAGTGAGAGCGAAGACGCCGAAGGAGAACTGGAAGTTTTTGGGCGCCAACTTTAAAAACTAATTGCAACAAGGTTTCGGTGTGCAATGAATCAGTCGAGATTGGACCGGGTATGTTGGATTATCTTCTGCGTTCGGCCCACACTTATAGAGAAAGGAATTATTAAGAAAATCATCACCGAGGAAAAAAAAAAAAAAAGAAAGTTCAGAAGAGACTAACAGAATTAAAACTAGCTTTAGGACAACAGTAAACTGGTCTAGCGATTCCTGGTGAAAGTAGGAGGAGAGGGAGAAAGAATCTTAACCTCTGAAAAAAAAGTAACACAGTAGTTAATACTTTCTTTTTACCTTCTCTTTCTTTTGTTGGTTTCCACGAAGGTTTTACGATTTTGCTCCTCCTCTTTTGATTTTAAATTGTTACATTTTAATTTTCTTTAGGAAGATTATGTCCCGTATAGAAAATTGACAAAATTATCAGTAATGAAATAAAATAACCTACAAATTAATTCGTTTTGTTGCGTTATATTAAGTCTGTTATTCTTTCCAATGGTGTTCGCGGCTGAGTGACGACCCGTGAAATTTTTTTTTTTTTCGTCCAAGCTGATACCACCATAGTGGTTGTTTTCCCCGGCAAGGATTAGGTATGTCACCCTATCCACCACGAACGGGAAGATCGTGATACTGCTCAGATTACATATTACGAACGTCAGTAAATCTAATTAAAGAAAATAGCTCCACATTAAAGAAAAAAGAAAAAAAAGCAGACAATATCCCACAAAAACTATAATAGACGCAGACTACGCAGATGATCTTGTGCTTCTTGCAAATACACCTGAAAAAGCCGAATTTCTGTTGCATAGCTTTGAACAAGCAGCAAGGGGTATTTTTTCACACTGTTAAATAGTTTCACGTATTTCTATCAAAATCGAATAATTTTATTTACTATTAATCATTTGTTTGCACACAGTTTAATGTTTTCAAGTTTTGCTTTGTATCACTAACCATCGAAACAAACATCAGTCATTCGTTTACGCAATGTTAAATGTAAAAACAGTTGCATTTCAAACAATCCAGTTTAGCATAAGTACACAGTTTAAATGTCAAACAGTTCTATTTGACCCATAGATAGTGCCCAATCATGTGCTACCACTCCAGGTCAGAGTGAACCTGGGAGCGATGGCAATGAATGGGTACGCCGAATTTACCAAAGCTCCAGCATTACCAGTGCCTAACCATCAGATTGTTTTGTGTCATTACCAGAACACTCGTTGGAGAGGGATGTCTTACCCTTCCGTAGAGATGTTGTCGGGGTATTCTACAGCCCCAGCTGACTGTGCTGGCAATTGTTGAGCTTATTTTACCAGCTTTTCCAAGTTCGAATAAACTGAATTGAAGTCGTTACAAGTATTGCAATTTAACACTAATAATTCTATTTAAAACAATTCATTCATTTACAATTACAGAAATGGTTCCAAGCATTGTTATGTAATACCAATAATTCTATGTTGCATGGTTTCAAGTATTCCACAGAAATAGTTTTATTTGCGCATAGTTTAATGGATACATAAAATTCTCTGGTATTTCGAAATAAAAAATGGATCGACCAATCTCGGCCAGACAACCAGACATAGCGTTGATTAACAAGAAAAAGAGAACTTATCATCAAGTTGGTTGGTTGGTTGGTTGGTTGGTTTTTATGCTATATCAACCTTTGTAGCATATATAATGCCAAAATCTGTTTTAATTTATATATATTAAAGCTAAGATTTCTAAACGAATAATTTGTAGATAACATTTTAAACGAGCAAAAGCGCTTGCGAATAAATGTTCTCAAGTATTGCTATCTAACGCTAACAATTCAATTTAACATCAACCATTTGTTTGCAGACAGTTAAATGATTACGCATATGATTTATAAGTAAGTTGTTCGTAGGTTTGGTTTAATTTGATTTGGTTTTATGTCATATCAACCTTTGTAGGTTGTTTAAAACCAAATCCTGTTTATACTTATAAGTCAAATACATATGGTTTTGTAAACCTTTTGCAAATAACATTTTAAAATAAACCTGAGCTCATTTTCCTTCACAGTTTAATGATTTCAAGTATTTCTATCAGACACAAATAATTCTATTTACTGTTAATCATTTGTTTGCACACAGTTAAATGGTTTGGAGTATTGCTATGTAACAGTAACAATTTAACATCAGTCATTTATTTGCACACATTTTAATGGATATACATGATATGTAATGTTACATGGCCAGATATACGGATGTGTGAAATGTACATAGAATGTTCATAACTTATATAAATAGATATAACATAGGTATCCCGAAACACGAAAAACACTTACGACTTCTTAGTTCAGGTACGAAACTTTTTATTACCTTTAAGTTTAAAGGTTTTTCGACATAAGGAAAGAGATACCAATCTTTCTATGACGACGTTTCCATCTGCCCTCCAACACGCGCGGCACCCGTAGCACACAAATTCGTCTGGCCTCGCCCAGGTCTCAATCTCAACTAACTGACTTTTTCTCAAATCTCAGCTCATGCTTCCGGTGCGTGACGTCCCTCACATCCCTGGGCCTATCCTCTATCTGGGATTTTTATTGTGACATCTCTGAATGACACGTCCGCTCCGCACGTGCGTGAACACCTCAGCTCATGTTTGCACCTTACTAACCCATGCACTGAGCCGAGAGGTTCTCAGCCTAACTAAACCCAAAGGCAAGATATATAAAACGAAATCCCTGGGCCATTATATTACAGTAAGAGATTCGTTTGTCGGTATGTTTATTTTTACTTTTTAAGTGGTTGATTAGTAAGTAACATTTTAAAAAAATTGATTCAGCTTATCTGTTTGCACAGTTAAATGATTTCAAGTATTGTAGTTATTTAATTATCAACTATGCGGTCAGTGTCATTGTCAATACTTTCTATATCCTGTTTATACATATATGGTTTGTAAACATTTTGTTGATAACATATTTAAAAGTGCCTCAACTCGTTTTTCTTTTTACACAGTTATATGGTTTCGAGTATTGCTATGTAACAGTGATAATTTAACATCGGTCATTTATTTGCCCACATAATGGTTAGAGTGTTCACCAATGGTTCGGGAGACCTGGGTTCAATCCCTGGTCGAGTCACACCAAAGACTCAAAAAATGGTACTTGATGCCTTCTTGCTTAACACTCAGCATTATAAAGTTGGGATCAAGGGTAAAGAGGCTAAATCCAGGGAAAGGAGTAGCGCCCCCCCTACACCTTGGTGTAGTAGCTATCAAAAAGGGAGCCTTCGGGTCACCCTCGACTACGGTCACCAACTACTTACATGATATGTAAGAGATTAGTTTGTCGGTAATTTCAATTTTAAATGAGAACTAATTTGCTTACACATTAGTATTGCTATTGTGTCTATGCAGTTTATTGCAATCAAACATTGATAATTCTATTCAATATTAATCATTTGTTTGCACACAGTGAAGTGGATGCAAATATTGCTATTTAACACTAATTATTCTATTCAACATTACCTGTTCGTTTTTACACAGTTAAATGGTTCCAAGTATTGTTATATATCACTAATAGCTCAATTAAACAGCAGTTATTTGTTTCCACACAGTTAAACTGTTTCGATTGTTGCAATGTAACAGTAACAATTTAACATCAGTCATTTATTTGCACACATTTAAATAGATATACATGATAAGTTTGAGATTAGGTTGTCTCTAAGAAAAATGTAGCGGGGAGGGAGAATATATCACCCATCATACTTGCTCATACGGTAACGATCTGGATATGTACCCGGCTACAACGTGTGATTGCAGCAGAAAATTCAACAGCTTGCGAGGATCACGAATCCACAAGGCGCGCTGGTGCAAACAACGTAATTCTCCTGCCGGAGAATGTAAATCGAATGATGGGCCTATGAATCAGGTTTACCCGCACAGTATTCTCGAGCCCATTGCTGATCATCAGCGTCCTGGAGACATTCCTTGCAAGCCAAGAATTTAGTGGCCCAAGGGTAATGTGATGGCTACCTGAACAAACTTAGACCAGGAGCTTTCTTTTTACTCCCCACCATCTTGAGGACACCATTGATCAACTAATATCTTTCAGCAGAATTATGTCTCGAGTGCTTTTGCGCAGTAACGCATAAAAAAATAAAACTGAAGGAAAACGAACCGAATAGATGACGGATATAGAAAGAATTTCAACATGAATGATATGCACGCGGAACCACCTTTCCCATGTGATTATGCAAAATCAAGAAACGGTTTCTTTGACATAAATGGCCGAAAGTAAACGCGTTTTTAAATCACAAACTGCACTAAAATGAAGATAAACGAACATCCAATGTAATGTCTGCTTTTAGTTGATCTGGTGTATATATAGATATATATTTCTATATATATTTCTGGTGTATATATAGATATATATTTCTAACCCTGTCCGGTGGTAAAAGCTGCTTGGTAGCGCCAGGAGTGGCAGTACCGCCTTGAGCTACCGAAACTGTGTTATTACTCTGGTTGGTGGCTGATGAGGACAGAGTATCGCACGGGCTTTCACACGTTGTATGATAAAAAAAAATTTAAATGATACGTTTGAGATTAGGTTGTCTGTAATTTCATT
Organism: Sepioteuthis lessoniana; assembly: GCA_963585895.1. NCBI lineage: Eukaryota > Metazoa > Mollusca > Cephalopoda > Myopsida > Loliginidae > Sepioteuthis > Sepioteuthis lessoniana. The sequence continues at coordinate 45,977 of CAUZXS010005374.1, read as the reverse complement.
TTTCAATAAGTTGCAATTAATTCATTTGTACACTTGTATTAACATTTTTTCTACATAGTTCAATTGTTGCTATTAAACACTTATAGTTCTGTTTAACATAAATCATTTGTTCGCCCATAGTGACGTGGTTGTAATTATTGCTATTTAACACGAATAATTCAATTCAATACTATACTATTCATTCATTTGCAATCACAGAAATAGATCCAAGTTTCGCTGTTATAGCAATAATTCAATTTTTGTACAGTTAAACGGTTTCAACTATTATTGTATAGCCACATAATAAATATGCATATATACACATATACATGCAGAATACATATTGGCACAATAATAAAGACGAGCGAAGACTTCTTTAAAAAAATATACCTCTCACTTTATTGTAAGGTTTGCGTGTGAGAGGGAGTTGGAGACCAAACAGAACTGCAATATATTGACCCCCACTCCTATGGCCATCAGCGTTATGTCTTTCTCGTTCTCCAGTGCTGCTCAACCGGAGGCCCGGGGGCCCAGCTCTCTGCTGGATGCTGTTCTCTCTACCGCATCTTGTCACCAACGGGTCTCCTAACTCACTGACTTCCAGTCTTCACCGAGTTATATAATAGTTCAATCGCCCACTCAATATCTTTGGAATGGCATGTTTGATCGTCATCAAGCAGAAATAACTGTCATGCAGTTCACAGGTCACTCTCTTCCGGTACATCAGTCTATGAGTGTACTATGGAATTTTACCTTGTCCCATGTTGTCAGCCAAGCCCGTCTACGCGATTTCTTCCGATAACTGCCATCGGAATGTGTCACTTCCTTCCGGTGCATCACTTTGGAATGGCATGTTTGGCCGGGTCGAAGGTCAATATACAACACTATTTCACACTAAGAGTTAAATGGATCTAAGTATTCCTGTCTAAAACAAATAAATAAATTTAAGCACACAGTTAAAGGTTTTCAAATATTGCTATTCAACACTAATAATTCTATTTAACATTACTCATTCGTTTGTACTCATATAAATGGTTCCAAGTATTGCTATTTAATACCAATTATTCAATTTAACACTGATGATTTGTTTGCACATAGTTAATTGATCAAACGGTTTCATTTGACTCATAGACCGAACCCTATCAGGTACCACCACTCCGGATCAGAGTGGACCTGGGAGTAATGGTAATCAAGGGATGCAGCACATTTTTGATAGCTCTAAGCCAGGAGCCTCATCATCAGATAGTTAAGTGTCATATCCAGGACACTCATCGTGGAGGTCTTACCCCTTTGTAGAGATGCTATCGGTGTATTCTACAGCCTCCCTTGCCGACCGAGCTGCAGCCCCACTGGGGTCTGGAAAATCTCAATTCTTCCTCAGATTTCTAGTTTTCCATTCGTTTAGCCCAGTCGGCTGGGGCTGTAAAATACGCAGACTGAATCACTACAAAGGGGTAGGACTTCCTTCCCCGCAATCGAGTGTACTTGATATGACACTAAACTGCATCTTATATTGAGGCTTCAGTTATAGAGCTCTTGGGAATGTGGAACAGCCTTTAATTACGAGGGGCATACGATAAGTTTCCAAACTTTTTTCGTATGAACATTTAAAATTGGCGTAGACTCTTGAAAATTCAGTATGTTATTGCGATAGGTCTTATGAGATGACTTGTTATATTTTGACCCTTCGCCCCGGCCTAAAAATGCTATTCCTAGGTAATACACCGGAAGGAAGTGACACATTTCAGCGGCCAGTAATCGAAAGAGATCGCGTGGGCGGATTAAGGCTTATGATATGGGATAAGGTCAAGGTCCCATTCTGCCATTACAGTCATGCACTGGAAGAGAGTAACCTCTGAACAGCATGACAGTTATTTCCGCTTGATGACGATTAAACATCCGATTCAAAGATCCAGTAGGCGATCGTGTGGGCGTTGAGTTATTATTTAACTCAGTTGAGTTTGGGGTCCAGAGCAGTTGCCAGTCGAATTCCAGACAGTGGAGACCAGATGTGGTAGGGAAGGCCACACCCGACCGAGGGGGCACTCGGAAAACCCCCGAAGCAGTTGCCAGCAGACTCCCAGAGAGTAGAGACCAGATGTGGTAAGGAAGGCCACACCCGACCGAGGGGTCCTCGGAAGCCCTGATGAAGTGGACCCCAACATCAGGAGAACAAGACACAACGTGACGGTCATAACAGTGGGGTCAAAATATAATGTTTATGTTCGATCTCCAGCATCCTCTCAAACGCAAACCTTACAAATAAAGTGAGAGGTGAATATTTTTCTAAAGAAGTCTTCCTGCGTCTTCCTTCCTGCATCTTAATCCTCAGGCGTTTTCCTTCATGCGTCTGACATTGATGTTGTGTCGTTGTGATGTGTAAATGACTATATAACAGACTGACCAATTTTTATGATTTCAGGTTCAAAGGATCAGCAACAGCAGAAATTGAAATACACCCTACACCCTACCATTGGAATACACCCACAATTGGAATACACCCACACTCTACAATTGGAATACACCTTGATTGTCATAGCTGGTGAATTTCGAAAATGCAATCTGACACTTTAGAAGAAAGATATGCAATAAAATTGTGTTTTAAACTTGAAAAAAAAATGCCACAGAAACGTATGGAATGCTTCAGACTGCTTTTCGACCATCTTGCATGAATCGAGCATCAGTTTTTGAGTGGCATAAGGGATTCAAAGAAGGCAAGGAAGTCTGTGAGTGATGATGAGAGGTGTGGGAGGAGTAAGGAAATCAATAACACCAGAGTTGATAGGCCAAAGGCTTAGGGTTAGAGTTAAGGTTACTATGTTGAGATTTTTAAGGGAGTTCTGGAAGAGATTCATCGGGAAGAGGCCAGCACTCTTCAAATCGGGTCAGTGGCATTTCCACCAGGATAATGCACCAGTCCTCAACTCCATCCTTGTCACAGACTATTTGACCAAGATGGGCATCAAAACAGTTCCTCACCGTCCCTATAGTCCAGACCTTGCTCCCTATGACTTATGGTTATTCCCTAAGCTCAGAGGCTGTCGTTATGAGACAATTGAGGAGATGAAAGAGGCTGTGACGAAGGTCATAGACACGCTCACACAAGAGGACTTCCATAGGGCGTTCCAGAACTTGTTGGAATGGTACAACAAGTGCATTGCAGTCGGGGTGATTACTTCGAAGGGGACAAGAGTTTCATTTGTCTACTCTCAATAAAAGTGCCCATACGAAAAAAGTCTGGAAACTTATCGTATGCACCTCGTACCGTTACTCCCAGGTCCACTCTGAAATGGAGTGGTAGTATCTGTTTGGTTACCCTCTATGAGTCAAATAGAAATATCTAATTATTTTCTATAATGGAAACCATTTAACTGTGAACAAAAAATGATGATTAAATAGAATTATTAGCATTACATAGAAATACTTGAAACCATTTAAGTGTATGCAAACAATAAATAGAAATACTTGAATTCAATTAATTGCCGCAAACAAATTAGC